>VYXH01005421.1:112040-126151 GCA_013397275.1 Burhinus bistriatus
TTTTTTTTAGTAGAATCTCTTCCCCTAGTCCCTTGCTTATTGTTTTCTAAAAATAGTTGTTTCTTTTCAGACATCTTTTCATATTTTTTTGCTTTTTTGAAACTCTTATTTTGAAGAAAAAAGTGAGTAAGGAATTTCGGTGAAAATGAAGTTAAAGGAATGTGATAGTTCTCCTGCTGGCAACCAAGAGAATTAAATGACACAAAGAGTTGTGTGAGCTTGTCTACTTTCTCTTGGGGTAAACCATCTTGCAATTCATTGATGTGGCATATCCTTTTGCTAAACGTTCCTAGAGCACATGTGTTCAGACCTCCCTACCTTACTTTTCTATATTTGGGCCCTGAAGCTTGTTTTGCAAACACATGAGAAGCGCAAGTTTTCACTCATACGTCCCACTTTCAGAGTCACATGCAATCCAATTTTTAAGCAGTTAGCATTGTTGCTATATTAGCCTGGTAAAGTACAATTTAAATAGGCAGTAAATTTTGTTTATCATCATAGCAAGAAGAAAGCATAGTAATAGTGAAGTTTTCAGTAAAGCCATGTTAGACTGGCATTTTTTTCAAAAAACCTTGTAATAGACAGTACTCTTCAGCTACAGGGTGTATGTTCTATACAACTTGCCCCAATCTGGCTCTTTCCCTAATTGGAACATGAATTGAGCTTCTTGATGCTTTCCCGTCCCAAAACACTTTTTTCGTCTTAGTTTTCATACTGATACCTAACACCAATACTAACTGGCTGAGCCAAATTCATTACTGCTACACAAAGATGGATGCAACATCACATATTGCAGTAAGGTTCTGCATTCTTCTGCCAAGAGTAAACCCAGATCTCTCTGGTTGCTTACTTATTTTTAAGCTTTGACAACAAACAAGTTCTTGATGAGTTGTCTTCTATTATGTACCAAGGCAGTCCTTTTTGACATCAAAATTTTTAAAGGACATAGTTATATTTGGTTTGTCTTAAATTTTATTTATTTTTATTTTTGTTTCCTAGGCTTGCACGTGTTTAGTGCAGCGATCACTATGGCTTAACCATTTATCCCTAGAAAACTGTGAAGTGGTTGCTAATGCAAGTATCAGCTGAACATCCTGTATGTCAACTTACATTTTATTGATGCAACAGGATTAGGTAATATCCATCTTTTGCAGTGTTCTTTAATTATATTACAGGTCAAAACTTCAGCTGATGGTTCACCCAACTAAGCATCTAATCAAATGAGCTTTCTACCGAGAGAAAGAAAAATGCTCCAATCTGTCAGTCTTTCAAATACAGATGATAAATTCCAACATCCTAGATTCTTATTGTTCAGTTTCTAAAGAGTTAAGCTAGATGGCTATGTAGAACAAACATTTAAAAAAAGATATTTGGACAGTCATTTTAATCTTATTCTCATGTTGTTTAGTACAATTTTATGTTGCTGTACTGGTATTTTAGTTCTTCATAAAGACAAGATACATTTCAGGAACATTACATTTAAATGTTAAGCAGCCAAGCTAGCAAAAATGATCCTTCCTTTCTGGAGTAAAACATCTGCTGAAACTACTGAAGAGTCTATTTTCTCTTAATAATATGATGCATATATTACTTCTATTGATTGAGTTACATGTGCATTTGAAGAACAGAATAAAATTCTAAGGAAGCCTGAAGATATTTTTTCTGATCTAGCTTTCTGATGTGATTACAGATTAGGATATAAGAATTACTAAGCAGTTTGTCCATAGATTTCTATTACCAGTACTTGTAAGTGGGACAATATAAGAAAGAACCTTGTGTTGAAAAGAGAAGTATTGTTCTACTGTCATTCACATTTAAGTGCAGCAGTTCTTTTCCATCTCTTCCAAAAACAAGGACTGGTTGCAGCTCCCCTCTTAGGGATTCGGATAGTATAATTTATTTTTCTACTTTTCAATTACAGTATTATGGTATTGTTCATGATGCTAGCCTTGGGGAAAGATAGTGATGAGAAATACTGCCTTTTACACTTAGGCCCTTCCCATGGAGATCTACTGCATAGCAAAAGGACCCCCCAGTTTTGGAGTATACATGAAATCTGTTTCCCCAGTTTTAAATACAGCAACCAGGCTTGGGGCTAGACACAATCTTTTCCTCATATGAAAATCAATTGTCATAAAATAAAATACTCCTGCATGGCATACATTCGGCTTTGTAAAAGGAAAAAAAAAAAAAAAAAAGAGACGTCCTTGACTCTGAAGGCATAAAGCATTTTAAGAATCACTATTCAGCAATAGACTTGAAGGGGTTTTAGTATATTTGTACTTGAGCAGACTGTTTTTCCTTTGTTGTGAATTAGCATAAAATGTTGAGGTTCTGGAGATATTTCTACCTCTGCAAACCCAGCGGTACCCAAACAGAAATCACCTGCTAGTGAAAATTCTGATTCTTTCTTCCCATCTCTAAAAATTAAAATAATATATAATTCCTTAGTAGTTCTGCCAAATCCATAGTGGCAGAACCCTCTCCTCTTCTCCATCTAGACCATTGCTGCTTTCTTGTAAGAGGGAGAGGAGACAATGAAATGGTTATCTAATATTTTAAAGTTAACTGATCGCCAGTTCAAGCTGCTTCATCCTACAGATGATTCTGGAGATGATTAGAATTCTGCTGGAGAAAATGTGCATGTATGTTATAGGTATGTTCATCACCAGACCTCATCTGAATTATTGTAGTATTCTCCATTTTGCTATGGCAGCCATTCAGAAAAGATTAGATGGGAGACTACTGTACTTCTTGCAAGCATGCTTCTCTGGCCGATTTCATAGAGGACTCTCCTTTCATTTGAGCCAACCCTAGAGAGCACTGAGAGCAGAAGAAATAGCTGAGCTAAGCAGAAGTCAATTTATAACAGTGCTGGCAGACTATTTGGAATGTCTTCCTATTTCTCTTTCCTCTTGCAATAACTAAGTACCGGTACATCCAGATGTGCAGGTGTTGGAATACTTTGTTTTTTCCCAATTAGTCAGAGCCACAATTCATACAATAACTGCCTTTTAGGAAAAAGTGTGACCAGCAGAAATTTACACTGCTGGGAACATTAGAGTGAAAAGTATTTAAATGGTCCTTATTCTGTATGCAAAAGAGGAGCTGAATTTAACTTATGTTGGAGCACTGTAAGGCTAGATGAGCTTCTGTAAAACCCAAGTGATACCTTTGTCAAAAATGACAGGATGTCCAAAAATCTGAGTTTTATATGATAATGTTGATGTTTTTCCTCCACTATGCTATCCAAGGAATTTAAGAAACTTCTGTTCTTGTACTACAGTGCAGTGTAGACATATGGCTTTGCTCAACCACTGAAGATGATGTGTTGTCAAAGTTTCATGCCAGCACTTGTTTCACCAAATAGTTTACTACGAGGAGCAGGGAATCCAACCTAGTTATCAAAATTTGATGTTTTGAGAAAGCATGAGAAATTTTTAACTGTTATGTTTCCATGCCAACAGCTTTTTTTACTTCTAGTTGTCTTCATGATTTATCTTTGCCATTCATGAAACTACGAAGCAGACTATTTTATGTTTAACCATGACAAGACTTATTTGCCTCATCTTCACTGCAGAAGATTCACACAACTGCAATTACTGCTCTGTATAAATTGTATAGTACCTAAACTATCTTATATTGCTGAGTCCAGCATATTTTTATGTAATCAGCCTGATTAAATGATAATCAGGCTTCAGTGATACTTTATGTCAACAACTAGATAAGTAAAGTTTTAAAGTGGGTGATATAAGAACAAGACTAGGAGCACAGAGGTCAATTTTCTGTTCTTCACTGTGCGGATGTGAGTAATCGTAAGCAAAAGCGTTGGGTTCTTTTGAGTACCTCTGATTTTGGATGAATAATTTTCATGGTGCTGAGCAGCTTCAGGTGTCATTTGAAAGAATTTGGAAGTACAAATGCACACTATCTATCTTTCCTAATAAATAAATAAACCAAATTCTTACCACTATCATAATCAGAGAAAATGACAGTGCAGTAATCAATCTCCTTCCAACTCAGAAAAAAAAAGAAAATGGGGAGAGAGAAAGTGTCATTTGTTCTCACTCTGTAGTCACTGCTGTTGCCTTAGGGCTGCACCAAGCTTGCTATGCTCTTCCCCTCTGCAAGACAAGAGGAGAAATCAGATGTGTCTGTAGAACTGAATACATTACCACCAGACTCTGAATGCCTTGAGCAGGTGACGCAGACACATGCACAGGCACTCCATATTGCCCCCGTCTGAAGACAAAGCACCATTTCCCATGCGTTCAGAACCTACTTTGGTGGTATTAGAGTGAGAAATATTTTTCCTCTGTGGATTGTGGACACTTTGTATGTAAATATAAAAGATTGAAAACACCCGTTTACTCTTTCACCAGTGCTTTAGGATTTGGTTTCTCTGGTGACAGTTAATAAAAGTACACAGAAAATGGTTTGTTCCATGAGAAGCGGAACTAACGACACTTGGTTTCTTAGGGATTTGTATTCTTTATCCCTAATCTTTCCTTCCTTCCTGCTGCAATAAGCATAGAGCTCTCCTTATGGGAAAACCTCTAGGCAAGAGACGGCACATACTGTGGCTCATTTAGAGCTGCTCATATATTGATCAGCTGGCCAATACACATATCTGACTGGCCAGCTGGTTGCTGTCAAAACAGTGTGTTATGAGCTCTGTTCTCCCTGGATCTTACTTTTGCTAAAACTCTCTACCTAACAACCCGTTTTTATGAAACTTGTAGGAAAGCAATGGACTATGTTTTTCAGATAGACAGAAATTGTCCAAAAGATTAAAAAGTTCAGGAGTGCCAGATGGAAAGACAGACATTGAAAACAATGATTTATGTTTTGTTCCTGTAAGAAATAAGCTAAAAATATACTACATCAATGTTATTCATGTCTCCGTGTCAAGTACTCAGAAATTAGAAGATGTAAGAATTAAGATCGTCTCTGTAATGTGATTGTAACCACTTTGTGAATATGCTGTATTTTTTAAAGCATTAACCTTTTGATAACATACTGTATTTTCCATCATCATCTGGAATTTATGTAATTATGAGGACTGCAACTTGCTGAAATATGTTTTACATATTTCCCTGAGATTTCACATACAAAGGTCAAAGTCCCAAATTCAGGTTCTTGTAGTTTAATGTGCACACACTAACACACGTATGCACAAACCAAATCTCGGCAGTGTTCTGTTTTAAAGTACCAGTACTTCTTGCAGAGATATTTAAGATTAATAGCTATTGATTGGGCTTGTTTCTACTCTCATTTAATTGACGCAAACAGGGGTTACTCTAACTGAAATCAATAGGGAGCACTGACCTATGTTAAGCTTGATTTATATAGAATTTAAACATAGAATGCTGAATTTTTTCATAATTTTCATGTGAATGGAAATATGTTTCACAGTAATATGTAGATATAGGGAGTTGGAATAAAAGGTTTGCAAATCCTAAGATTAGTTCTGGTGTGGCTAAGGTCATTGTGAGACAAGTGGCAGCTAACTGTCTTTGTGTATAGGCCATTTTTACATGCCACCGGTTATTTTGTCATTGTTTATATTTTATGTAAATAACCACTAATTATAAATATTTACAATGCCTTCTTTATATCAAATGGAGCTTTGGAGTAAATATTTTCACGGATACACATTAGACTGTTTAAATCAACTGTAGCATTTCAGATTTGATACAATTTGTACCGTGACATCTAAGCCATTGCTTCTAATTTAGCCAATCTGCTTGCCTGAGAGGGAAATACATTTCTTACCTGCCTCACCTTCTGAGCCCTCCATCATGTAATCTGGTTGATTTTGGCACCTGATAGGTGTAATGTCAGGCATTTCAAGGAGGACTTCAAGATGGATGCAGACAATGACCGACAATCCATGTCCTACTAACGTATGTAAAAAAACTAGCTCCTCGGAGCAAATATGGTTCCATTTGCTTCCTTAGAAATGTGCATCTTTCTGAAATGCCATTCATCCATTCCTTGTCCTATTTCTCCCTTAGGTAACAGGGATGATCACATTTATGATCCAAATTGACACTGAAGAATGTAGTGCATATATATTCTGTGCAGAGATTATTTCATATGTAGGAAAAAACTGAAGGGTATAAAGGGATAAAGTCATGTCTTGTCCTTAGACCCAGAGATGTTTTGAAAATTTCTCTACTGGATGATTATAATTTGATGAATGGAACCTCTAGGTCTAGAGACATCAAAGATTACTTACTGAAGACCATTTTGTAGGTGTAACATATGAAGGTGATCAGAACACAATGAGCTTGAATCTCATCTTTCACTTGGGAAAACTGAGAGTAATTCTTCTGAAATCAGTAGAATTACATTAGAGCAAAGTTTTGTCTTTAGCAGGGAAATGGACCAGAGTAAGTTATTCTGCTTTAATTACTTCCAAATAATTCCCATATGGACCTTCTGTTCTGGAAAAAAAGTTATTGCGTTAAGAATAATTCTAGTCATTTTTTTCAGGTGAACCAGGCCTAATGCCCTACTACCAGAATTTTTTGATCTGAGGAGATCAAGTGGTTTCAATATTAGCAGTATAACACAGAAGTTTGGATATGGAGTTACTGATTTAATTCTAAAATTATATTCTGGTAATTAGGCACTCAATGTTGACTCAGTTGGTAGTCTCAATCCAGCACAGTATCCTTTAAGTCAGACACTCTTCATATTTAGTATCATACTTTACTGTTGCAGTAGAATAATAAAAGACTGGCTTGTCTGAAGCATCACTGACTTGCCTGACTGGCATCACTGACAAAGATAAGTATTTGCTAGAGCTTAATTAATCACAGATATTATATAACTGTAAAATTTTGATAGATGTAAAGCTGTATTTTCGCTATTTTATAAACATGGCATCAAACACATAGTTAAAAAATTTTATTTTAATGGACACGTATCCTACAAGAGACAAAATTTACTGTCCGGAGAGAAAAAAAGCTGTAAGGAAGCTGTTTTCATCCCTTTCTTATGACCTGTTAAAACTTTGGGCTGTCAGTATTGTTTGTTAAGTTATGGGAGTCTCCTCATACTGCTTAAGGGCCTGGCTGGTTTCAAGAATCTTGCCAGCTTGTCTCTATATGGCACTCTCTGTATGCCAAGCTTTAATTTGACTCCTTAGGAGGCATTATTTAAACTCTCTTTTGTAGTACCTGCATTGGCAAAACACTCCTCAATATGGTGATGGGGCTCTTTGGCCTCTTGAGACAATTCTAGATGCATGATCTACACTGTAATGACAAAATGTAGGGACAGATGAGCTTCATCTCCCTTGACATATCAATCACCGTGTAGATGTTTACATCTGAGCTAATTCTCTAGGTTTTCTCTATAATTAATGAAAAGAAAAAGAAACTTCTGAGGGCAATTCACATAACCATTCTCAGACAGGCCTTGTGAGAAGCAGTAAGTGGCATTTCCAGAAGGATCCATTCCTCTCCATTGGCTACCAGTTGAATCTAGACAAGTAGAATATTTAAATATCTGTATTGTGAAAGTCTCAATTTATGTGAGAAAACTTAATTTGCATGTCACAATTTCACCCTTAAGATCATCCTCACTTGCCTGGTATGTGGGCTAATAACTTAAGAGACAGCCAGAAGTGAAGGTAGAAGGCAGAACATGCAGAAGAGCAGTCAGACGCTCTTCTGACTGGTGGGCTTACAGCCAAGCTGATGGCTGTTCACACACAGCAGCGCTGGTGAAGCCAGCAGGTCGTGTGGAGGCAGGAAGGGTGTCTCTATCCTGTCAGGTACTGTCCTTGTGCATTCGGGACCAAATTCTGCTGCTGTGCTGATCTTTTCCAATAATTAGCCTGCTTGTGAGCATACATCAGTTTATTTAGTAACGCTAATCAGGGAGTGAGGAGTCTTTACAGTTGTTCCATGTGTTTTCCATAGACCTGGCTACAAGGAATGAAATTGCCCCTCATTACCAGCTATCTGCCAGTGTTTGTCTTCTGCCTTCCTTTATCTACATAATTTGAGACCTGGACCTCTCTGGGTTTTACACCTGCTCAGTTTGCTACTGACTTAGTATCATTAAAGGAAATGATACTTGCAAAATTAGTCCTACAACCTGCATATTTCAGTATTGAGCCATGTTATCTACTGCATTTTAGATGTTTGATGGGACAAGGGTACTTCCTTTAGAACAAATCTTATACACTATATTCTGTCTGGAACCTTGATCTTAAAATGTGCTTTGTAGTACAAAACACATACATTTGTAATGAAGAAGGATCAATCTGAGTTGAGTTGAAACACTGCCTTTCATGAAGACAGTCAAACAACTTTTCTGGGGGAAGGTGATACTGAACAGGCCAACAGGATGATACGTAGACAATAGAAAACAGTACTATAGGTATTGAGAAATCATTTGTTTGATGAGTTTTAGGATTTCTTTGGACATTAGCAAATTAGCTTGAAATAGAGTGAAACAGCTTCTAGGAGAAACTAGTGAATCTAAAGCTGTAAAGCGAGAAACTTGAGACATTAGACCCTCACTTGCTGGGGTGCTGAGATTTGTAAGTGTCAATCTGTTCACTTTAGGAAGTGCATGTGACTTGCTAAGGATGTTTTATGTCTTGTGAAAGATAGCTTTAAATTTAGCAGTGAGAGTATTTCTCTGTATGTAAGATGGAAGTATATTTCACTTTAAAACCTTTGCTCTAAACAATACATAATGAAAGATCTCATATGAAAAACTGGTGGAAGTAGGCCAATGGGTAATGAACTCATTTAGGATGTACTTTTATAGATACATGCCAACTAGACTTGGCATGGAAGAAAAAGAAATACTTAAAGAAGTATAGATTAAGTACTGAAAATAACCAAATTAAATTTTAGTTGTTTTTTTCAGTATTTTCAACTTTTTAATTGCAAATATTCCCTACCTATTCATGTTGCAGATACAATTAGAACACTACTGTAGCAGAATACAATCAAAAACTGCTTTAATTGTTTATCCAAAATCAATCCAAATCTGTGTTAATCTGGGCCATTCTTCCTTGGATATTAATGTAATCTGTGGAAAAGGGCTACCTCTTGATGCAACAAAAAGTAAGACCATGAATTTATTTGTCTTAATTTTTATGCATTTAGCAATTAATTTATGTAATTCAGAAATTCCTTTGACTGATACCACATAATTGGCAAGTGATTCTCACCAAGAGGGTGGAATCAGTGCTTGCTTGTCAAGCTCTGTTCTCTACTGAAGTCTGTCCTGACAACACATGTTCATCTTGGCAGGGCTTCGGCGGCAATGTGATATTAATGCTTTCCGTCCTGAAGTTGCAAATGGTGCTGCAATTGATGCATTGTTAACTTAGATGACAGTCATGGGCTACTACTGTCATTTTACTTTCCAAACTGTATTTTCCAGGACAAAGAAGCTTGATGTTACATATATCTCTGTGTGTATCTCTGTATGTGTACTTCTTAGCTGTTGGCACACAATTGTCTTTAAAGCACACAGATGGGCAGCTCAGTTCCATTTACCTCTGGTGTGCATTCTGTCATTGGCAGCTGATGTGAGGAAGCCACAGGGACACATCTCCATACAAATGTGATTTTAAAAAGGCAATTTTCATTTTTTATGGTGGCTTTACAGAGTTTTCACAAAATTTAATGTGCAGATGACTTGCTACAGCATATTGAAAGTCAAAAGGCCTTATTCAACTTTTGTGTTTAACAGATTACATGATGTCTCAAAATTAAAATAACTGCAATTATACAATGTTATTTGTCGTTAGAGACAGTGGACTTCTTTGCAGAGTTTGGTATTTAATCATGCAAGATACTCAGCTGCTCTGAAGAGAAAAAAAGGCAGCTATTAAAAACAATGTGCAATAGTTTAATCAGTATAATTACTATTTAAATGCAGATTTAAAGTTTTAATGCTTTTGAATTACAGTCCATTATCCTTACAGTTACTGAAGCCTATACATTGCAAGAAACATTGTGAATCTTTGTTAATATAGTCATTGCTGTTCTTTAGTACTGTTGCTCTGCTAAGCAGTGCTCGAGCACAATGTTCAGTTAACACCAGCCCTGGAGAGAGGAGGCTCCTCTGTGGCCCAAGGTAATGTAGCTACCCTTTTGGCTGCCCTGTGCATAAGACAAGACAGTCTTCTTGTCTTTAATGCCATTAATGACAGCAGTAGCTAAACTCCCATCTAGCTCTAACAGGGCTCTGGGCCAGTGGAAAAGGCATTCTCCTGTTTAGCTTTGTCCACCTCTGTAACATCCTTTCCCTGTGTCTTTCAGAATAGCAGGGGAAACCGAAGCATCTGTTTGTCCCATAGATCATCATCTAGACTGTACTGATTTATTACTATTAAAAACTGACTGAAGAACTAAAAAAAAATCAGGGACATGAAAGATTTCAAAAGTGTTAAAATATTTATGAATTAATTTCAAACTCTTCCTTCAGTTAACTGAGCTGTGTGTAGCTACAAAGTCAAAATAGTCTGTGAATTCATACGATTAGTTGACATGAGAGATAATATATTTACTCTTTAAATATTTCATGTGCTGTCACTATTCTTAACCCTGCAACATATCCAAGACAGTAAATCGCTGGCATTCCTCATACTGGGGAATTCTTGCTTTTGCAAACACTTTCCATTTGACCTAGTGCTTAATAATTATTTTATTGGCTTAAATGATAGCAGTAATAGAAGAAATAATACATTCAGTAATAGATATTTATGGAATTACTCTTTAAGAGAAAGAGGCTAAGAAGATGGGACACATGACATCGCAAACAATAATTGAAATAAAAAAATAATTCTACGTTCTTCTGAACATAATGGAAGGCATCTGGCCTTGGTATTTTTGAATGATGAGTAAGGTTTGTTAAGTGAATAAAAGTGTAAATAGTTTTCCAATAAAAATAGCTTTTAGTAGAACCATAAACATGCTGTTCATAAATTGTACAGTTCACATCAATTATTTTAAAAGACCAGACTGCCTTATTTTTTATATTGAACAATTTATAGGATCCATTATAAACATTGTGTTATTAACTTTTCATTTACTACTTTTCTTTCAAAATACTTAAATGGCTACAGACCCTTACTGTGGATGCATTTTTGCTGGCATCAGCTTGGCTGTTCCCCCTGCCTTGTGTAAACGTTTGTATCATTCCGATCCAACTCTGAAGATTCCAGAGAGTTTAAATGGCTTTGCTGTACTGGGAATAGTTATGTGTGGTACTTTCGTATATAGACAAATGAATAAAAAATATTTATCATAAATGATTGTCACCTGCACAGTAACATCTAATTAACTGGGGAGACATCAAGGACATCTTTTTCTAAATTCATTTTCCTATTATATTTTGAGATTAAATGTACTACAAAATCATCCCCAGTTGTCTTAAATTTATCTTTTACTTGCAGATATGTTTATGTCTTGAAGTCATGGTGTTTGCTATTAAGTTCTTTTCCACATCTGTTTGAAATAGCATCTTACTACATGGGGTATTGCATTCATTTGCCTCATTTTGAAAACCTTGCTATCCCCACCAAATTGTTTCCTCTTCCCATTTTAAATATTTTTAGGTCTGTCACTTGTTCATGTAAATATTGGCTATGAACAAATTTAGATCTTATTTAGCTGCGTCAGCTACAGAGAAAATTATTTAGTAAACAGTTTCCCCAGGCAACTGGAAATCTAAAAGAGTTTTCAGACTTTCTGCATTGGAATGGTAAAACCAGTGAATTTGGAAATAAGTGAAAACAAATCAGGGGAAACCATCCCTTTATAACGACATTTCAAAATTTACCTGAAAAGAATATTACTGAACATTCTTGGGAAATTCTAGTTCCAACTCTGCTGGTGACCTACTGAAAGATAGTCAAGTCACTTCTCTTCCTCAAGTTTTCCTTCTGAAAATTGAGGTATTGATATTTCCTTCCATATTATAGAGTGCGATCTAGAGATATATAAACATAGAGTTGTAGAACAGCCCAGGTTGGAAAGGACCTTGAAAGATCACTTGGTCCAGCCTTTCATGGAAAAGGGAGTCTAGATGAGATTATCTAGCACCCAGTTCAGTCACACCTTGAAAACTTCCAGCAATGGGGACTCTACCATGTCCTTGGGAAGTTATTCCAGTGAATAATTGTTCTCACTGTGAAAAATTTATTTCTTATATTGAGATGAAACCTCTCTTGGTGCAACGTGCACCTGTTGCCCTTTGTCCTTTCCATGTGTCTTCTTGTAAAGAGAGAGCCTCTATCCTCCTTGTAGCTGCCCTTTGTGTACTGGAACACTGTGATGAGGTCCCTCTTGAGCTTTCTCTTCTCTAGGCAGAAAAGACCTAATTCCCTCAGTCTTTCCTCATAGGGCAGGTTCTCCAGCCCTTTGATCATCTTCATGGCCCTTTTTTAAACCCACTCCAGTCTATCCACATCTTTTTTGAACTGTGGGGACCAGAATCGGACACAGTACTCCAGGTGAGGCCTGACAAGCGCCAGGTAGAGTGGGATGATCTGATCGCTATCTCTGCTAGTAATGCCTCTGCAGATGCAGCCCAGGATCTGATTTGCCTTTTTTTGGGGCAGCAGTGCACTGCTGACTCATGTTCAGCGTGTTGTCCACCCGGACCCCCAGGTCCCTTTCAGCAAGACTGATCCCAGCCACACAGATCCACCACCCATCCAGTCTGTATCATGCCAGTTTTTCTAGGAGGAGGCTGTAGGAAACTGTCAAGTGCTTTGCTGAAGTCCAGGTGGACAACAGCCACTGCTCTCCCCATGTTGACAGAAGACGTGACTTCATTGCAGAAGGTGATCAGGCTGGTTTGGCATGATTTGCCTTGGTAAATCCATGTTGGCTTTTCCCAATCATCTGCTTCTTTTGATTTGTGTTAATTTCTAAGGAGACTCATTCCATTACTGACATATAAACAAGGTATGATAGAAAGATAAGCTATGTAAGGGCTAGACTGTGATATTACCATTTTATTACATATGTGTATTCTGGCAAAATATACATATATATTTTCTATAGATATGTATATTTTACACTAAATAAAGTTTACACTAAAAAAAGTTTGCCCTTTATTTTTGTAACATGGTCTCGATATTGGTGTTTGTGGTTACTTTTTTCCTGAACCGAACCCCCCAATTATCTTGATAGCCTGGAGATATATCCTTAAATGTATTTGATTGTTCCATTTTTGATTTTAGTGCTTGATTGAACATTTTTTCATTCACAGTAAACAGAGAAAGCAATGCAATTGAATTGAAATTGTGACTGTAGAGCCACTGTAATCGTTAATAATTCACTAATTTTGCAAATTCACTGTATTGTGAATTATCTGATGTAGAGAAACCTTACTGACAAGGGTGCCTTATCCAACATAGATTAAATGGAAATGTGACTAATCTTCCAAATTCCAGAAAAGTAAAATTCCATTATCTCCAAGTTCTTGAAGTACATGCCATAAAGTTGCAACAAAACTTTGATGGAATATTGAGTAATTTTTGAGCAGGGCCTATTACATTTTACAGTATCATTACTAGTGGATCAGAACTGTGAAGAGAGAATATAGTTTTGGCATACATAACACATAAATTTAGTTTCAACAAGCTGTTTGGATTTTTGTTTTACTAACCTCTCCAGGGATTATCATTACAAAAATGTGGCCTCATTTCTCCATATAGGGAAAAAAGATTGAGAAAAAGCTGAGTATATTCTATTACAACTCCTTTTATCTTTAATGTAACTTTTTTTCTTTTAGGATTTTCACAATTCAACTTTAATTTCTGCTATACAAATTCATATGGCAATCTGCAATTCATATTTTTCAGAAAAAAAATATCTGGAGCCACAGTAGGATTGTGTTGTCTCATTGGCTCATAAATTATATGGTCTTTAAAATATCCTCTAACATTATCATGAAACTGCATTTTAAAAGGATATTATTAAAAAAAAAAGATCGCATCGTGGGCCATGCCTTATTCATTTTAGTCATTAGTTTTAAGTTGTTTCCAGGAAAATAATTCAGTTTCTTGGCATGGCTTTACTTTTTACTTTTAGCTTATTTCTTTTTTTTCCTCTTTTTTT
>VYXH01005421.1:126220-143778 GCA_013397275.1 Burhinus bistriatus
CTTTGGCTAGTATTAAATTATAATATTTTTAGTTTCACTCCTGATCAATAATAGCAATGCAGTTTGTTCCAAGTGGCCAACATTAAAGATTCTTTTTCAGTCCCTATGTAAGGTTTCGGTAGACTTGACAGCTTTTCTTCCAAATCTTCAGTGCATGTAGGTTCATTCACATCTATTTCAGTATGAACTGATGTTGAGCCAAGGGAATGTTATATGATATTCTGGAAACAAGAATGAAACGAAACATTGAATTTACTGTAAAAATTTAGATTGTTTTGTTGTAAGAATACAGAAATTAAAGGAACAGAATGAAGCCAGTTTGCAGGTTCACTCCCCTGTAATTTTAGCCAGTAATGCCTTAAAAATTTAACTCAGGAGAGTCAGTGAAACCACATGCAGTGTTTAGAACATTTCCCAACACCTTGTTACAAGCTTTAGACCTGCTAAATGATGAAGCGGCACAACAACAATGTGCTTCAAGAATATAGTAAAGTACTGCAAAGGCTCCCAGTCTCTTAAAAAGTAAAGTTTTATCCTGCAATGCAAAACAGAGTTTTATTAAGTGAACTTCCTAAATAAGAAGCCAAAGTGAACTGTGTCCTGAACAACAGAGGAGCCAATGTTTTCTGCCCATCTGACAAAAGGATAACTTTTTCCTGATGGAGAATCCTGTGTCTAATTAAGCCCTGAACATGTAAGAGACAAAACCCAAGTACTTCAGAGTCTGATACCTGCAAAAGTACCAGCATAACCTACTTTACCTTCTCTCTCATGGCAATCAACGCCCACTGGTTCAAGGGAAAGCAGTCTCTAGCAGCCACAGAATGTACCAAGAGAAATTACCATTTCCAGCCCTTGCAAGTAGCAGAAACACTGAGACATGTGGTTCATGCAATATAAACAGTGCAAACAAGCACAAGAAAATAGCCATCAGTATTACTTCTTTCATATGCCTGAATTTTTTTGTTGTTGTTTCTACCATAGAAATGAACATGAGAAAGTTCAGTTTTTTACTGTGTTGTTCAGATATATTAAGGGGCAAGTGAGATCTCAAAGGTGAAAAGACTGTGATGCATCTAGGAGCAGAAAATGTTATATTAAGCTATACTATGTGCATGTTACCTGTTATGAAGTGATATGAGGTGGTATGAAGTCCAAAGCAGAAAGGACCAGAGATGAAATTGGTTTCAAAAGCACCTATGATTCCGTCCCAGTAAATATTGATGGTAGCAGAATTATACCAGTATTAAGTGCTGTTGAGAATACCATCCCAGATGTGCTGTATAACTGCTATTATCCTTTTTTATGGGCTACCCCACACTGAACTGATGAACCAAATTAAACCTACATTTTTGTCAATTTAATGACAAGCACTATATAGAATAAGTGCCCTGTTTCTGTTTTTTAATTGCTTTTTAACAAAGACTTGCACTGGCATGGTCCTTTAGAAGACTTCAATTTTTCATTTCTTTGAAGCTGTTGGAGCGAGTCCAGAGGAGGACCACGAAGATGATCAGAGGACTGGAGCACCTCTCCTATGAGGACAGGCTGAGAGAGTTGGGGTTGTTCAGCCTGGAGAAGAGAAAGCTCTAGGAAGACCTTATAGCAGCCTTCCAGTACCTGAAGGGGGCCTACAGGAAAGATGGGGAAGGACTCTTTTATCAGGGACTGTAGTGATAGGATGAGGGTTAATGGTTTTAAACTGAAAAAGGGTAGATTTAGATTAGATATTAGAAAGAAATTCTTCACTGTGAGGGTGGTGAGGCACTGGAACAGGTTGCCCGGGGAAGTTGTGGATACCCCATCCCTGGAAGTGCTCAAGGCCAGGTTGGATGGGGCTTTGAGCAACCAGGTCTAATGGGAGGTGTCCCTGCCCATGGCAGGGGGGTTGGAACTAGATGATCTTTAAGGTCCCTTCCAACCCAAACCACTCTGTGACTATGATTCTATGAAGTGTACTTTTCTGAGTATAAATGTTTTATTACTCACAAAGAGAAACTATTTGAACCTGAATTCATGTTTGAGTGTGAGGTAAAGAGACGGAGTTACTTTCCTGTAAAGTTCAACTTACATTGGAATACGGAAAAAGCAAATGTCACTAATTTTCATGAACAGTAAGAGAGGTCAGGTTCTGTTCTGTTTTGCTGCCTGGATAACCCAGTCCTCTTTTTACTTATCAGCATCCAGCAGTACTGTGAAGTATCCATCTACTACCTTGCCACATAATTAATTTATTTCTTGGCAGTGATCCTCTCTTGCTTTATACCTTAGGTCATTATTTTCTACATACTCTGCAAATGGAAAAACTGTTACCTAATTGTAATGATTGGGACAGTACCATTTTCCAGGGGTAAAAAATTACAAAGTGATAGAAAATAGGTTTAGTGACGTTGGTTGTTTGGGATCTGACTTCAGACACTATGGTCATGCTCTTCATTTTACCTCTTTTCCTGGATGAGAAGAGTGGAGAGGCAACAGCTCAATTGATCTCTGTGTTAGTTTAGTATCAAACACTTTGGTCACATTTCTTCTAAAACCACAATCTCCGAGATTATCCCAGACGAAATTATCCTATAACACCCCCCCCAGATCCTGCTTCTCAAAGGGAAGTACCGTCTGTGGACATGGTAATACCTATCCCATCTTTATTCCCCAGTCATGCTATAAACACTACCCAGAAATTTCCAACTGTTCTAGCACCCATCTCTGATAGCCCTCAACATTTTAAGAGCTGAGTTTGTGGCAGCTGTCTTCAATTGCTTAAGGAAAGATGTGAAGAATACAGGCTAAACCATATATTTAATATGTGAACTGTAAACAATCTTAGTATTTATCAGCATCATTCCACAAAGAACTGTGAAAAACTCACAGTCATGGCTGCTTTTGTGTCATTGCAACTGCAAGTGGAATCTAATTCTTCAGTCAGTGTGCAATCAAAACCTTTCAGCAATCAAAAATCAGTTGGTTTAGACTTCAGACAGAGGGATCATAAGCCTAAAAGATGTCATTTTTCTGCCTAAGATCACTTAGTAAGAGCAAAATTTATCTTACTAGGATATGAAATTCATAATTCATAATTAATTCAGACTAATGAATCTTTTCTTTTTTTCATATCTTTCCTAATACAGTATTTCTAGAAACCTAAAAATTTGCTAATTGTTTATTTTTAAAATGTTTTGAGTTGGATTTTTTTCACTAATGCGTTTTGCAAATTTGACCTCAATTTTTCATTAATGTTTTAGCGTAGTGCTGTGGTTCTGGAGTAACTTAAAATTAAATATGCATTTTTAGCAAGAACTAGAAGATCGGAATGTGAAAATCTTTGACTGATTATCTTTAAGAAAGGTAGAATTACTTTATCTTTGTTGTCATTAAAAAATAGGAAAAACAGACAAATGCAGTACACAGTTCTTAGAAGACTTGGTTTTTTCTATACCAAAACATTCTGTATGTTTGGAATATACTATTCATAAATTTCAACACACAAACCATCAAGTAATGCCTCTAGGAGTGAGGGTAGGATAGTATTTGTCTAAGAGAATACTCATACTGTTTTTCATCTGAAATTGTTATTAAGACACCATTTGGAGGGGCCTTTTGCCATTTTTAAACATCTGCCATAAAGACTGGAATTACTGTTGAGCTTTTAGAGCTTTTTAGGTGTGTATATATATATTTATGCATACTTGTGTGTTCTTTTAACCAGGTACACATGAGTTTTTTAATAACTTCTAATGATTTTGCTTAGTTATTTAGAACTGGAACTAGTTTTAAGTCTCACATTTATGTTTCCATATTAGTGACAATAGTGCTGCAGGTTGTGCTTTTAAATTGGCAAGTTTTAATACACTTTCATCCTCAAACAAATGTTCTCTTAATATTGTTGAAAACAGGACCTTTTTAATTCCCCTGAAGTGACTTGCGCTGTGTAACCATTTTATTGGACAGCACTTTGTACTGTGTATACGTAAATCTATTTCCTAAGAGGAAGAGAAGGCGGCTTTTCTTGTCCTTGGGTGGTTGTAGGCATTTACTGGCATTTGCAAAACTGCCAAACTTTTCAGTGTCCCTAATGGAGAACGATTATTTTCAGATTCTTGTGTGGATTCAGTGAGGCATTCAACCTAATTCTCTCCATTTTTAGCTTTGTTAGGAACAATCAACAGGATTACAGGGAGAAAGTCTGCTAATTGCAATCTCCCAACTACCTTGCAGGGCCAGTGGTGTGAGAAAATATATAATTAACATCTGCATTAGTTTACTTACTAGCTGTGCTAGTAAGCAAATGGAATTCTGAATTCAATAGGTAAGTCAACTATGTCACTATCTTTTCTATTAATTTCACCTTCTGTTGTTGAGTATACGTATTTTTAATTGCTCCTTGGCTTGGTCAGTATTTTTTACACACTCTCAAGTATTATGCCTTCTAGTTTCGGCAAGATATTAAGTTTGAAATCTATTTCAAAAGCAGCTATGGTTGCAGATCATAATAGAAAGCTTCTTTGGTGTTCAGACCAATAAATAAATTAGAAGAAGGGCTTTAAGCTCTGCATGATAAAATGAACTGAAAGTAGGGCAGAGAAAGAACAACCTTTGTAACGAGCCTAGCCTGGAGCTAAGGAAAATCAGAAGTTCATTGTGTATTTCAGAACATGGTATGAAGAGTTGGTGGCTGAGGTTTTTGACTGCCTCAGGATACCAGTGATTCCGCTGTATATAATGATAAGGAATACTAAGAATGCACTAAATAAATCCTGTGTCCATAACTTGTGATTTCATGCTGGCGCTACAGGCAGGATGGAAGACCTGGCAGAGGTTTGTAGCCAAGAGGGTGCAGTATGGGCCTGTTTCCTATATTTGCTTGATCACTGGGGAACACAGAGTGTATTTTATTAGTGTGATTATATAAAAAGATGAAATAAAACCACAATAGGAATAAGGCATGAATTGATGATGTTTAAAATATTTACTTGTGGGCTAAGAAAAGCATCAAATTGGCAAATGGTAAGACTGGCTCTTCCGAAAATCAGAGATGTCTAAACCACCTGCCAGTTAAGAACCCTCAAACTTCAGGGTTCTGCTTATTTCTGAAGTATATTTACAAGATGTCCTATCTGAGCCTCCTTTCTGCTGTGTATGTTTTGCTTGTGAAAGCATGGTAAACAGCACAGATATATGTGTTTGCATAAAACAATTTGAAAAAAATATGAATCTGTTGAGCTTTTTTTTATATGCTTCCAATTTGCAAAAAAAAAATAAAAATGTTTGCAGTACTGAATTAGGACTAGATTTTTAGTTTGAACTATTGAATTAGGACTTTACTAGGACATGATTTTTTTGTCCTTTTCTGTATTTTAAATTTCTCAGGTCTTGGTTTTCTACTTCTTTAAGGTTGTTACTAGGTGAAAATACAGGAATACTTGACTTGTAAACATTGTTTTGAACAGTTGGTATCTGAGCTGCAAAATCTTGACTTGTGAGTGCATGAAGTTTTCTCTTTTGCTATTATGGTCTCTGTAGAAAAATCCCAGCCAGCTGAAGACAGAGGAATTCCAAGTGTGTAATTCACAGTAGTGGCTGTGCTAATGGTGTTCACAGTGATTTTTGCTTAGAGGCTGAGTGAAAGCAGCCTTCAAGAGTGTATGGGTATAACTTAGTGACAGGTCTGAAAAACATAAACTGCTCTCCCTGCCCACTGCCCTAGCAGCAAAATTTCCCAATGATTAAGATGTTCATTTAAAATGAAAAGGATCCTTCTGGTTCCATTATTGTAAAGAGCTGATTTATTTAAACGGAGTTGTTTGTTTCTCTTCCTATTCCAGTAATTCCCATCTCAGCTTGCTTTACATGAAATCCATAGCACTGTCTCACCTAGAAATGTAAAAAATCAGTCATGTGAAGTGCTCTTTCTAATCTGCTGCTACACTTTTGCACAAAAGTCAGTCAACTCTTTAAAACAGAAACAGGCAGATTCCTTGGGGCAGTCGGCATTGGACGGGCAGGCTGCTCAGGCTAGCTGGGTAAACAAAAGAATTTAGCTGGAGTGAAGCAAAACTATTAATCTGGGAGAAAATCTTTGTTAGATCTTCAAACTTCAAAATGTAGTGGCTCATGATAAGAAATGCTACAGTTTGAATATCAGGTTACTCCATAAGGAGATGGAGGAAAAGTTCTTATGTCCTACGGTGTAACTATATCCACACAGCTACTGGTATGAGGACTACAAATACTCCTGGTAAGGGGTGAGAATGAGGTATTTAACAGCCAACAGGCAGTGCACAGAGATGAAAAATGCTGGGGCAGAGGTGAGCATTGTACTCATATGCCCCACTGTAAACCTTCCCCCAAGCCTTCACCCCAGCCTTGCATCCAGTCTGTTCAGCTATGCGGGGCTCACAGTTGTAATTCTTTTTTTACTGGATGGTAATAATTCCTTTAAATGTAAATTTGGTAATTAATATATGAATTTGTATACTTGCATGACTGTCCTTGATCCAAATAACGTATACTTTATTTCTTAAATATTTCCTGTGAAATACATACTCCCCAACTGCATTAATCGTCCTTCTTGAAGAGAGCTTTTAAGCCCACCTAAACCCACTCCGAACAGTGGCCCTGTAAACTAGGCTTTGTGGAAGAGAAGAAGGATGAACTATTCCACCTCTTCTGGGGTAATGGTGTCCCTGTGCAAAATGGAGTTGAGTCTTTGGGGCAGAGAAACAGCAGGTGAAAGCCAGACTCCGTCCTTGCTCCAAGTAATGACTGTCCAGGGACTGTGCCATGTAGGATGTATAACCAGATCACTGAATCACCTAACAGATGATGTTCTGCATATTTTCCTATGGGTACATCTAGGTACAGACTAGCTCTAACCTGGCTAAGAGAAGAGCTTTTACTGATTCTGCTATGGCCATACGTGGATAAATACTTGTCTGCTATGTAGTCTATGCTGAAGTCTGGCTTCTGAGACTGTGTTAACTGTACCATGTTCGAAGTTATCTAGGTTGTGTCTGTGTGACCTGTGTGAGTTCAGTAATTAAAATGCCGGAAGATTCCTAGATCAGTTCTGAAAATGAGATTTATCCTGTGTTGCTTTGGTACTTCCAAATAGAGTTTCTCTCAAGTTCTTCATCAAACATCTTCCTATTTCCAGTTAACTTAATATTCAACTTTTCTCCTTAAACTTTGGACTGATCCTGAGTTAATATACATTTAGCTTTGAGTTAAATTGGCCATAGTTATACTGTGTCTTGGATGGCAATTCTTAAATAGCTGGTGACATCTCATTTTATAGTGCTGCTTTATCTGTAAGATGAAAAACTTCATCAATAGAAATTATGCTTAGAAGTACTAATTTACTTTGTTAATGTCCATAAACAGAAAAAATATTAATCACATAAAACAAAATGCAAAAAGCAACAATTTGACAATAATTTAACATGTTGAGTTGAGAAGCCCCTTATAGATGTTTCTAAACTAATGATGAAAAGACAAGAAACTGGGAGGGGAAGTATTTTCATTAAGATCAGCAGGAGACAAGGGATTGTGCGTGTTTATGTTTATGAGATATGATATTTATTAAATACTGAGTTTAATTCTAAAAAGTTTACCAACCTTCTTCATTATCTTAATTTCTCTGCAAGATATTAATGTTTTGATTCATGTTGGTGGTTTGTAGAACTGAGTCAACACAGCTGGGAGCTCTTTAAAGGGAATGGCTTGCCTCCTCCTAAGCTGCTCTCTCCCTATGGCAAGTAGGAAGGTAGTGGTTGCCTTTCTGCTCGCGCTGCTTCCAGAAAGCATCCTTCCTCAAGTTTTAGAAATGGTGAGTCACTGCTGCTCGGACCAACAGTCAAAGAGGGGCCATTTTCTAAGGTAGGATGGGGAAATGACATTGCTGTCGTGAATTTGTCCTCTTTCAGAGAGCTCGTTTTAAGCAGCTTTGCAACATTTCTATGCTAAGGCCAGAAAGGCACAGTAGTTATTTTGTGCCTCATTTACCTCAAATATCCCCTAATTGTTGCTTGAGGGTTCTAAAATAGAGGCATGGCAATAAAGGAAGGCACATAACTTTTCACAGTTGCGGTAATAATAATATATTTAGTATTTATTGCATTAATGGCTGGTAATGTATAACTCAATTAGTTCAGACTCCATTTGTTAGGACACCATTCCAATGGGGTACCTCAAACAGCTAATAACTTAGGAGATTAGAAGATGACAAATAACAGATAAGCTAAAAGAAAGGAGAGTGGATAACAAAGATAATTAGAGGTTTTAGCACAAACAAGTAGTGTGAAATACTTGGTTGCTAAGCGTTTTATTACTTGTTTTCTGCCAGTGTGTATGACAGCAGGAGAAGCTTAACAGTGGAGGAGATGCTGGCTTCATAGATTCTGACTGGGAATTCTTTACATGTGGAACAATCTGATTTTTCACTTTAGTGTGACTGGCAGCTAAAACATAGAGGCTGGCCATGCAGGAAGATAATGCGATAGGGAAGGTAAAATTAATTTTGTGAGAGCATTGCAGTTTAGTGCAAGAAGTTCTGGGTTCCGAGGGTAGATGTGAGATCCCGTGAAGGTAAATGAAATTTTAAAAATTATATAGTAGTAAGTGATAATCAAGAAAATTATTTCACTTTCCAGGATTTTAAAATTATTAAAAGAAGAGTGATCAGTGAGTATGTTAAGGACTTGAGGCATCAAGGTCAGTAAGAAATTGATGACTAACTATTAGATGATAGTTCTTGCAAAAATAAAAAAAAACATAGGGAGAAGTTACGAGATTTGAAAGGTTAGGATTCTTTCCTGCAGAAAGCAGTGGTTCACTTACTAGAATTGTACTCCATAGCTAATTAATAGCCTACATGAAATTATTGTAGTTAATTATGCGGTCATTAATATCCCACAAAGAAGGACGCTTGGTTTCAGTACACAAACTGCTGCAAAGAAAGATTCCAGTTTAATTACAATGAACACTAAAGCAAGAAAGAGAAATCATTGTTAATTATATTTAACACCACGTTAATTTCTTCCTATCTTTCTGTAAAAGGACTTGTCATGAGATATATTGGGTTTTATTGCCATGGGTTGCAGCAGTATTCTTTTTTTACTGCTACAGATAGTTTTCCTTTCTGCTTTTGGAACAACCTTCTAAAAATGGTATTTTAAGTATTTTTTGGGTTCTGTTCCTTTAAAGAAGACCTAAGTATTTGTTAACTATCCTACTGTTTTTAATTTAAAAAATAACAAACATAACTACAATGCCACTAATTAAAGTAAAATTTTCATTTAAACTAGAAAGGCAAAATGGTCTTCCATGATATTCTTGTACAATTAAATCTTGCATAAAAATTAGATTAGGATATTCACTTTGAGATTAGATGAGAAATCGGTGCTGAATCATGTCCAAAATTTGTAGTCAGACTAGTCACTGGAATCTTCTGGGTTGCTTTTGTGAGAATTCTATCAACTTCGCTGGAAAATAACCATGTGCAGAATTGGCATGTAATCAAAACTGAAGGGATGAATTTGTTTGAGGAATTTCCTGTTCTAAATTATTTCTCCTTTCCCCTATTTGTTTTAAGATTTCAATGACTATCTTTTCCTGTCAAGTTTTGTCGTGGTTTGGGCCAGATTGGCCCAATCCGGTGGAACGACAGATGCTCGCTCCCCCTTGCTCCGCTCCCGAAGGGAGGCAAGAGAGAGAGAGAAAAAGAGACTTAAGAGTTTAGAAGGAACTAAACTACTTTAATGAAATATTAATAATAAAAAGAAAATAATGAAATATATACAAAACCGTATCAAGCTCCCAGGATGACAATCACGTCACCAGCAGGCGCTGGGGAAGTCCTAGACTGGNTATATCATCTACAGGGATTATTTTAATGCCCATTCAGTTATGTATCATGCCCCTTGGTTTGCAATTAAATAAACAAGAAGGGCATCTTCCAAGTGATAAACTAGTACATTCATGCCTAGAGTATATGAAGTTTAGGAATAAATCAGAACTGATATTTTTAAACTGTATTTCCTGTGGTTTGTTTTTTTTAAGTTTCTATAATATATGAAGTGTGCACCAATGTTCTGTAAGCAAAAAATAAGACTGTAGTATTTTGTGTCTTTCATTACTAAGGTGTCTTCTAAACCATTAAAAACTTGGCCTCAACGTAAAAATATATAAAATTAAGAAAATATTGCAGTATGTTAGGTAATCATTAAATCCAGTTGGATGAATCTATTTACTGGCAATACAGATGTATTCTGTAAAAATAGTACTTTATAACGTTTTAGATTTTTTTTCCCAATATGAGGGCTAGTTTATTCATATAGTTGTCACTTTTATTATTTAAAGGGATTTATTACTCAGAGATTATTATTAATGTTGTCCTAGTAATCTTTGCCGCTAAAAAAATGCTGACATGAGATCAGTTTGCCTGATTTCCTCAGTGCACTACTACTACTCTTATTGGTTTTGACTTCAGTAAAACTCAGTATAAAAGGGCCCAAGCTTAAAAACTTGGTGTGTCTCAGTCACTGATCTGGCGAGGCCAGATCCCTCAGAGCGCAGACCACACTGAACTCTCATTAAAATGTTTGAACCATAGGGTATATTCGGCTGCAAAGCTCTTGGCGACATAAGATTTCAAGCTCATTTGACTCATTAAGATTGCCTGGATATCAGTAAATGTTCAATCTCATGCTTTTAACTTTAAAATACGAAAGGAAACGAGTTTGAGAAGACGAACTGCCTCACTAAAAATGTTCTACAATAAATATACCCCAGTCACTTTTCTAATGATGCATAGATACCCTGTGCAAGTATTGTGGGCAGATTCCAGCTGGATATTTGAGTGAAATTATTTTTTAGCTTTTATTGAAGAATAATTGCCTGCAAACCTGTATTTAGGAAGTAGTCCTTGCTTCAGCCATCATTCAGTCCTGTTGTTCAGAAAAGTACCTTTCATGTAACATTTTTGCCGTTAGCAATTTTTAATCATGTAAATATCATCTATAGCTATAAAACTTAACAAAAATGTAGAATGCAGAAATCTCAACAAAATGGAATTTACGGCTGCATAGTTATGCATAACTTTTCTGTGTATGCATACACTTTTCTGTACTGCTAAAGCATCATATTCATATCTGAGAAAAAAGTCTTTTATTGAACTATTCTGCAACTCTGTGATAACGCATTACTACCGAATATCAGTATATTGTAATTTGCATAATCAATGTATTTTTAAATGAATACTTTCTACAAAACAAATATTAGGATATGCAAAAATTAAAAATTATGTATTTGTTGTAATGCGCAAACTCCCACAGGTGCATCTCTTAACATAATAAATTTAATTATAATAGGAAAATAATTCAGAATGGAAGTGACACAAGGTATTTAGGAATACTGCAGCCTAAACTAAATGGCTTCACATCCCATATATCTTTACAACAATTACAGAACAGTGATATAATATCAGTCTTTAAGTGTTCATTTTCTTTGTCCTGTTACTACTAATACTGATTAGCACTATGAACCTCAGGCAATGTAAATTCTTTATGACCTAAATAAGAATGCAGTTGTACTCAGTGTGATACCTGGGTAAATACTAAGTAGGCACTCACATAGACCCAGTTTCCCACCCCTGAAAAACATCAGGGTGAGCGGGCTGAAGTGTTGTTTAACCTTCATTAAAACTATTATGTTCTAAATAACTGCAAGTTAGATGACACATTGTATTTCTTCTTCCTGTTTTTAATGAGAGAAGGGTAGTTTATCCTTCTTGTCAGCATCCTGTATCCTGATGACTACAAGAAGCAAAACATAGAATGTTTTCATAAATTGTTATCCATGTAGTTTACTAGTAGTTCGGTGCACTTTCTGGCTGATAGAAACCTTGGAACTCTTTTTTTTTTTTCTTTTTTTTTTTTAGAAATTAATAACATGATAGTGAAAATAATNTCTTTCTCTTGTGTTATTAAAAGCCAAACTCCAGTTGCCAAGTTTCAAGGAAGTTAAAGGCAAAATAGGAAAATAGTCAGACCTTCAGCGTTCTTCTTAAGTTTGGGATATTACATAATAAAGGGTTGTCAGCAGCTCTTGAATTAAGGAAAAATACCCAGAAATTTTCAACAGAAGCTACATTTTTAACTGCTGCTATAAGGTACCTGAAATAGATATGCACCAAGACTGTATAGCTAATCTTGTACAAAACCACAAGGTGATTTACCAAGCCAGAAGAAGGTAATTGAATTTCACCTAGCTTGAGTGCATTCAAGCACAGCAAGTTCAGAATACTTGCTATCCAAGGTTTGCTGAATGCAAATTAGAAAACACTCAACTGCAGGAACACAGTCTTTAAACACATATCACAATCTAAAATTTCATAGTCAATTAATCAATATATGGACATACTACATTCTTTCCCAGCATACAGGAAGATTTACACTGTCAGAAAGGCATCTATTCCGTGGATTTTTATCCAAACCTTCATATTAGGAAGGCAAATCTACCCTTTAACCTGAATTTAAGAACTTTGGTAATACTGATAGTAATCCAGGTGATGAGGCCTGTGGCGGAGGGGGGTCTAATGTTCTACAGAGTAATGAGGAAGAGATTTTTTCATGGCTTTGTCCTGTTAGACAAAATAGCCATTTCTTGGTTAGTTATACTAATGAACAAAAAAGATGCAATGCAAACCCACGCTGGTACAGCATGGGTCAAATTTATATGAAAAGTAGTATCATAGTTCTGTTGAAACCAGGTAAATAATCTTCTTCTGTTCTGCTCAGAAATCATTCTCATCTGGCAGGAGACTGGATCAGAGCCTGGAAGTGTCACGACATTTCATGAAACCATGTTTACTATTTTTGAGACTTCTTTTGGAGGACAGAAGTGCATTTAGGAAACAAATTCCTTTTTTTTTTTTTTTTTTTCCATAGCGTGTATGAATCGGTGTAAAAGAAAGGGCTGTGTATATTTGGTCCAATATTTGTGGAACAGATTATCCTGTAAATAGTTGATGTTTTATTAGCTAAAGCATTAGTATCCCATTGTGATGAAGGTGACCAAACATAGGCTAGATTTGTAGGAAGGTTAATGAAATGAACCAAACTTCCTCACTGGTCTATATGTTCTTCCTTTCAGTACTGTATTCTGTTTGGAATCTGCTTCCGGTTAGATTATCAGCTCAACTTTCTGAAATTCTTCTTCTTGAAGCTGATCACTATGTATTTATACTTACAGGAAGGTTTATAAGACTATGGGGTGAAGAACAAACTAGACAAAACAATTTCTGAGTGCTCACTCAGACTACCTTGTTCTCTTTTAAGTAGATCAAAATGAGGAATTGACCTTCATATCACCTCAAGTGTGAACGTGCACTGGCAAAATAATTGCTCAATAACTTGCTTATAGGCTGTACAAGTATTTGAGAAAGCTCCTGAACAGGCCTGCAGTGAGTCCTATAAATAAAGAAGTAATATTCTTGCATCTCCCATAGTTGGTATATTCTTAAGCCCATGCTTATTGCTTTAGTTACTGTAATAGTTATTTATAAAAGATAAACCATTTAAAACTATAAAGGTCTTGATCTCAAAATGTGATCATTATGTTCAAGATGTAAGCATGATATTAACTGCTATAATTCATTAGGTCATGCTCACCTGTCATGCTCACCCATCAATAGCAGTATCATGGGGAATCTTTAAGGGACCATGTCAGTAAATGTCTGAAAGTAAGTCTCTGTATTCATGTATTAGGCTTTGATGACCTTTTCTGCTATCATTTCCCTAATGAAGAATGCTGGTGAAGTGGTTCACCCCCAAAAAAGTATTCACAGAGGTATTTGAGATACATAAAATAATATCTGGTTCACCCTAAAACGTGAGGTAAAAATCTTTCCATCCTTTCTTTTTCTGGTGGTATTTAGAACTGCTGGGAATTCTTACTAGTCAATGCCTTCTTAATTTGCCTGTCTGTATGGGTAAAACAAAATGAGTTAAAGAAGATGCAGTGTGATAAAAACAATCTGGTGATACCACAGGTATTCAGATATTTGCCATAGATATGCCTGTTTCCCAATATAATAATGAAGTGTTAGATTTTTTTTTTAAATAAATTTTATTTAATTATTGGACATGTACAAGGAGAAGACATAAAAGACTGCTGAGAGGTGACCATCCAAATCTCTCAGTGCTAAACAGTGGACCACTGCAGGAGAAATGATGTGTAAGTTTTTATGAGAAATTTTCATGTTACTTTTAAAAATAATTTTTCCAGAAAGGATTTTCAAAATACGATCTACTCAACTTGACATGTCTGCTGGGGTCTTTAATGATGTCAGATAAATTCTTCCTCTACTCAAAGCAAGGAAAGGAGTTCAGCAAGGTAAAGAATGAAAGGTTATTCCTGAAATGTTTGAAACAGGAAATATATAGATGCATCCTTTGTTCACTGTAAAAGCTTATTCTTGAGTGCCTCGTGGAAAAAAGTTCAATATCATGAAAATTTTTGCAATACCTACTAATGGTATTACAATAGCACACTTCTTTCTGCTGCCCAGCTTTAAGAGACATGTGAAAGGAAAGAGAAAACTGGTTACTGGAAAGGCTCTGTTAGAATGTTAGGATGCACAATATGGATAGCTGTGTTGCTGTTAGAAAACTGAGGTCTAAAGGTAAGTAGCGTAACTCATATGGCTTCACCCAGATGAGGCCAATGCTCGATACTAACCTGAAACTGTCAGTGTTGGATGGACAAAATGATTAAAATTTAACACATAGCTAGCTTCATGATAGTTTTCCCTAATTAAGTAAATGGTATCATATTTACACGGACATCGAACATGGATTTCTATTGCTTCATTAATTCTTCTGAAAGTATGTATGACTTACAGTTGCAATGTGAAGTCATAGTATCTCGTCATTTTGGTTTGTGTTTGGATTTTTGTGTAAGTTTGTGGGGCTGGAATATAATACTTTTCAGTGTATTCCAGTTTAGGCATCATTGGTATTCACATTTCTGTTGCCTTGCTCATCTAGCTCTTTACTTTCCTCTCTGCTCAGTCATGGATATTGAATTAGTTAGAATTTGTTGAGTACATTTAACGTGTGCTTAATTAGGTCAATCATTTCAAATACCCTATCAGCATTTTTGCTCAGCACATGATGCTTGAAATAGTTTCAGGATGTTCTAATATGTATTATCTGAACCTATTTACGGGTTGTGCTGGGGTTTTTTAATTATTATTTTTGTCAAGTTTCAGTTTTCTTTTAGGAACTGACATAAAAGAGAGTCTTCAGAAGATTTTAGTCACTTGCCTATTTTTATAATCCTTAAAGAGAGAATTTTTTTTTTTTTTTAAATAAGGTGTTTCTATTTGACTTCTGTAGGTCCTTCAAACTAATAGAGATGCTAGAAATACTTCTATATTCTTAAAAGTGAATTTAAGTTAATTTTAAAGATGAATGTCAAAGTAGGCCTGGCAAACAGCTACTATATTTGTCTCCGTTTAAATACTGATTGTCCATATAAATTGATTATTCTGCAGATTTTCTGTCTCTGAATGTAACATAAAATCAAAATTAAGAATACTCGCATTCTTGACTGCACCAGAGACTCTCTGAATCTATTTTGTCATGTAGTTCACTTATCAGCATGCCACTAGAAATAAGATGTAGATTTTTTGAATACATGGAAAAGGCTACGATTCCGAAGACAAAATTATCTGTTCCTTTTTGAAAATACTTTTTTTCTGAGGATGAATTTAGTGCATTGCAGATATATGGAGCTATAATCCTGTTTAGATTCCAGAATTCTTCAGATGGATATATGACATCACATCCTTTGCAAAGAATTATTGCATGCTGATAGCAAAGACCCTTTTAAAATAATTCTATTAATCTTTATGCTCAAGAAGGAAATACACAGTACTTGCACCAGCCTCACCACTGCTGATTCTTACTGAAACACAGAGAACTATTGGGTCCAGGCCTTTATCACTAAACTTGTGTCTTCTTTGACCTGTTTTTGAGAAGAGATACATTCCTTTATGGAGAAAGGCTCAGTAAGTTAATTCTGGCAAACTGCTCAGCTTAACTGTCCACCACAAAATCATATCAACTACTTAAACAAATATATTTAAATGTATATAAAAAATAGGAGTACTGAATTTACAGAAGAATACCAAACTAGTTTATATTATCCCAAATAATGACTACCCTATGGCCATTTTCAATACTATTCCAGTATTTTCCTCTTAATTTCTCTTGATTTTGGAAAAAAAAGAATTATCCATAAGCTTCAATGTAAGGATATGTAATTTTATATATTTTAACTGTATCCATTTAAACATTTTCTTATTATTGATATATATATAAATTAAATATTTTTTATCAGACCAGTTATTTGCTCTTGAGAAAGACTTTATAAAGACTTGAGTAGGATGGTATTACAGATGTGAAAAAAATTAGACTGAAACCCAGCCTTAATGAGAATGCAAATGAGAATTACTAAGGTTCAGTGAAGGTCATAGCAGCTTAATCATTAATTTATGTCAGCAACTTCTCACAAGTAACAAATGAGTATTAATAAAAACTGTTGTCTTAACAGATTAAACCACAAAATTATGATTGCTCTAGAATTTGACCAGCTGTCCTCATACACATGCAGTTCAGTTTAAGTTGGCTCTTTTAACTACAGATTGAAGAATAAACTATTTAGGGTTTGTTTATGTTTTTGGTTTTTTTTTTTTAATGAACATTTTAAATGACTTTGTATGGTCTTCTAAAAGGAGTTCTAAAAATGTGTTTTGGTTGTGCCTAAGGAATCATTTTTTTCTGTGAAAAAACAATTTTGATCATTCTCAGCTGAAACTGTAAACTATTTGTTTCAATTAAAAATAGATAGGTTGCATGGATATGCTTCGACTAAATTGAATAAAAATCTTGAATTTCCTAGGGCAAAATCACTTCATTGAAATTTAATTTACCTTGTATCATACATCCCTATGACTTTATAGTTTTGAAGAACAGAATGCAATACTGAGAGGGAAAATAGGAAAATAGTCTTCCTTGTATCTAAAATATTCATGAAACCCAAAGAGAAGAACCCAAAAAGCAAACTTGATTTTAGCTCTTACAGTTTGCTCAAGTGTCTGTTTTGACAGTTTGAATATATTTACTGCTCAACTGCAATATTCCTTTGATGGAAATAAAATATAATCTTAAAATAATATAATTTGGAAAGATTAATTTTATTCTGTGGAGTGGTAGATAAATGCATAAATATTTAACCACTAAGAATATGGCCAGTTATTGCTGTAAGCAGACGTTTCAACTTTAAGGAAAGCTTCCTGATCTTAAAATAAGCCAGTCATGTCACAGTTCCCCACAGAATCACAGAGGTTGGAAGGGACATCCGGAGATCATCTAGTCCAACCCCCATGCCAGAGCAGGGACACCTAGAGCAGGTTGCACAGGGTGGCGTCCAGGCTGGTTTTGAATGTCTCCAGAGTCGGAGACTCCACCACCTCTCTGGGCAGCCTGTTCCAGTGC
>VYXH01005421.1:144125-178271 GCA_013397275.1 Burhinus bistriatus
GAGCTCTATCTGCCAGCCAGTTTTCAATCCACCCCCCTGTCCATTCATCTAACCCACACTTCCTAAGCTTGCCTATGAGGATGATGTGGGAGACGGTGTGGAAAGCCTTATGGGTACGCAGAGAATCAGGTGAGAGGGAAGGATTCATTAACACAGGCACAGTTCTCTGCAAACGCGAGTTAATAGCTGCTGGATCATGGACAAGGCCCACTCTGACAGCATGCAGTGTGGGCTGTGCTTATGAGCTACTTTCTACACCAAACTGTTTAGACAAGCCCACAAAAACATGTGCAAACAACCAAATTAAGAAAACATCTTATTTTTTTCTTGAGAAAGTTTCCAGTATCAGACAATCATACTCAAGTATCTCTTGCTATCTTAAAAAAAGAAAATAAGTGAAATCAAATCAATAATACTGTGTATCTCTTATGAGGCCAGCGCTCTCCAGCCTTTTCCTTGTTATATCAAGATCTGGAACCTGATGTTAGCCTATTAACTTGATAATGCATGAAACCTGCCTATGTGTGAGGTTAAAGAATCCTAAAAATTAAATTTTAGCAGAAGGGAAACTTCAAAATATGAAATTGATGAAAAATCCAGAAAATATGGAACACATTACTGCTGGACGTTTATAAAGAAGATTGAATTAAGGACTTAAAACAATTTCATGCATATTACTGATTTTAGTTCATTGTTAAAAGAACAAAATAACTGTAGGGCAGATCTTCAGTGTGTGAAAAGATGGAACTTCTCAAAAGCATGGATACCTCCTATTACAGTAGAGAACAGGTCACAACAGGAACACCTGATCCGTCAAACTATTTATATAGTGCGGAAGTATTTTTATGTTTGTGCATGCACAGAGGTGCAAGACAGAAAGAAATCAGATCAGACCTGATCTCTGCCTGCTGTGGTACAAATTGTACAGCTACACGACTGTGAGCAAACCTTGCTTCAGTATCAGTACAGGTTGGATTTGTAGGTTGGATAGATGAATCCTCTCTCCACCTCATTAGCACTGCACGGACCTGTATTTCTTATATTGGGCTAGGGATTTTATTGCTGTGCAGTCTTTTCTCACTGTCCAAGTACTGCACTCAGTGCTTCTTTAATCTTCGTTTATGTGCACCTTAAACACTGACATGGTTTGTTGTTGTTGCTTTTCCAGCTGAGGTTGCATTATGTATTTGTAACTACAGAAGTTAGTCTTTGCAAGTATGTGTACTGGTGCTTTTAAGTTCCACACCAGTGAGCTCACTCAGTGTGACTCACCTCATCTTTATCTGCTTCCCACAGGGGTCTACCTTCAGCTGAAGAATGTACGAAGGCAGAGGCATGATAACACCAACCAACTGTAATACTAACATTCTAGACAAATGACCAATGCATTAGAATCTTAGTCCTCTAAAGAGAAAGATACTATATCTCTGCCTACAAGCTTTGTTTCATCTATGTTCTTAGAGCACTGTAGGTACAGCAACACAACTAAACATCTAAGCTGCACTTAAACTTGAGAGGAGAGACAGGCATCTTCAGGTACGGGTCAAACGTAGAGTGAAACCATCTAGGGTGCCCCCATTCCCTCTAAGGTTAGAGGGAGTCTAGATGAGCAGCTGAGAACAGGCGTCTAAGCTTTTCAAAGCTGAAAGTTCGATCAGATTAATCCTGTTTGTACCAGTTTAAGTATTTTGTACATTAGCTCTTCTGAACTTTATGAAGTTTATTTATAGAAATGCTCTGACTGTAAACTGAACAGGGTCCCTAATTGCATCTAATTTCTAACTTTTTTCACTTAATCTCATTATAATTTCATATTTTACATCATATGTGATTGAGTTATGATTTACTTACACCATTTGATTCTCTCCTACTAACTCCACGTCAAATCAGTAATAGCTGAAACGCCCTACATTGCTGTTAGAACCATCATAGTTCCTTGTAATTTTAACAGTTGTTCACCAGGGTTATGTATGTCAACCATACATAAATTCAAGGTGGAGTGTTTAGATAACCATCAACTTCTCTTAAATTCTGTGCTTATTTTAGAAGTAATAGAAATATTTCACATTTAAGACAATGCTAAAAGGAGTTGTGAGCTTTACACCTTATATATTAACAGTGCTTTTAATTACATTATCTTACCTGTCTTGGGAGTTTGCGTTTTCATTTTTTTTCTTTAAAACAACTTTAGTATTGAATTGTATCATAGGATATTATCCATACTTTATTTTCAGTGAGTTTTTATTTGGTGTGTTTAAATGTGGCTACTGGATTGGCAGTTAGTCTGCTTTGGCAGAATAGAAATATACTTCTGGTGCCATAAGTAATTGAATTAATACTGCTTTTATCAAGCTACATTTCCAGTTGAAAATGCTCAATTGAGTGAAATACTCTGGTTTTTTTTTCCCCCCAAAATCTCTGGAGTTCTAGAATTTAACATCTGATTTGAGTATTATTTCTAAACTATCCCTTCACTATATCACTCATTTGATTCTAATTTAATATAACTTATGTACTTGTTCTTTTAGTTATTAATGCATTCATTATTTCTAATAATCTTAATAGGCAATTGCATTACTTGAAAACCAAATCACCTTGTTAGTTTTTATGGTGTCTTCTGATATGTAGGAAAAGAAATTGACTTCGTAGGAAAAGAAAATTACTGAATACAGGCCCATTCCCTGATTTAGTTTAAAAAAACAGTGATTATCAGGGGGCAGCAAGAATGGGCTGCTCCATGAGGAAAGCCAAGTTGGGAACCAAGCATGACAGCAAGGTGGGCAGCAGTGGCCTCACCAGCAAAGGCGCAGTCCTACAATACCCAAACTAGGTAAGCAGAGCAGGTCCAGTTGCATTAAGCAGAGACAGAGGAGAGTCCAGAGCACCAGGCAGAACTGAAGTGATGAGGGAGGTCCCAGATCAAGCTGGGAAGTCAAGTCAGCAAATGAAGATCAGGTCCAGCGATGGTAGCCAGGATCAGCCCCACTGCAGTGATGCCCAGGCAAGTCTGTGGTGAGAAGGCAGGTCAAGCCTTGCAAACACAAGCCAAGAAGTCGAGTCCTCAGGTTAGGGTCACCATCTAGATCAGCAGAGTACATGGCCAGGCACAGGCATGGTAGTACTGTAACTCAGGCAGCAACCAAGGGCAAGAACCTGAGCTCAAATGTAGCTTCTCATCAAAGGAGCTAGGAGGCTACTGCTTCTTACAGCAGCCTGAACTGAGGTTAGGCAGCCGTGCCATATCAGCACTCACCTTCAGCACAGGTGGTGGAACCCCCAGGAGGAGAAAGTGTACTCAGGACCCTGAGAAATTCACAGGTAATTGCAAATACATTTGTTTTGTTTTGTTTTTTAATCTGAGCTGGTCATATGGAAAATAGATATTGATTTTATCTAATAGATAGCTGGGAGAAGTAATTAATTCTGACAATTTAATTTCTTTCTGGTGTTGTTTTTAACTTGTTAAGTGTTTGAAACATAGCACTTAGAAAGACAACCTATTATCCCGACATAACACCAATGTATTTGCAATTCTTGACTTGTAGGTTATATTTAAAATCAGCTATGGGTTTCTTTCTTCTTTTCTTTTTCTTTCATGGTGCTTTCCTTCTTTAAATAAATTGAACTTCACAAATCCCTTTCCACTTTCCATGTCCGTATCTACAATTGTCCTCATTGAACAACCTGAGTCCATTGCAATCAATAGTTCTAGAAGATGACATAATATAAAATACATACATTAACTATACTTGCAAGATTTGTAGGCAGAGTTTGTGTTTTTCTCAGTTAGACAGCTCCCTTTTGACTGTGTATCCAGAAGGCAATTTAGTTCATTCTTCATCAAGTCCATAGGAAAATACCAGAAATACCTTCCCATACACTGAAGATCCTATCTGCCTACTTTTCTTTGAGAGTGGTAGTATACTTACACCACTAGTCTTTTGCATAGTAGCTAATGATTAAAATACTCTAGTAGGTGAAAGGAGATTAAATTTCATCTTCTGCATTTTTGACAAGCGGTCTAATAACCAGGCTGCAGGTATCACAGGTAAGAATACTTAAACTGATTCTCCTTGAAGTTGAACCTGTATGCCAACGAAGGATGCAAGTCATGGTACCAGGAGAGAAAGTAGAAAATATCTCATTTTAGTCTTAGAGTATGAGCAATGAGTTTGCACGAGCTATGGATACAGTCCCAAATAAAGTTCCTTGAATGCGTATCCATTTAACATTAGACATTAAACAAATGAGCCCATTTCTGCTTTCAGCTACTACTATTTTAGAATCAGCATTGCTTGCTCTCCTGGTTACACAGTAGCCTAGTTTCAAGAAAATAGGTAGGAAGTATTTCACACAAGGTGATTACTACGGATGTCTTGTGAGACAGGGATTCAATATTTCTGAGCTGAGTAGAGATGGGAACCCATCTCTACTATTCCAGTATGAACGCTGTAAACACAAAGATGGGTTATATGACAACAAATAGAATCTCTATGAAGTCTAATATTTTCATCTTCAGAGACACATAGGCAGTGTGGACCTAAGCCAGGATAGCAAAGGATGTAAAGGAATCTATTATCTTAGAAATATGGGTATGGGCAAATATCCTAATGAGGGTAGATTACAGTATACCTTACTAAAAAATAACTTGATTTAATTAAATTTTAGATGTTTAAATCTTGTTTTAGGGAGAATTCTGGATTCTTCTTCTGAGTCACTCTGTGTAAATGATTCAAATAAAACCATAAAAAATAGGCATATTTAAATGATTTACTGCGTATTCATCATGACCCATAGAGGAAGGATATATATGATCTGTTTAAAGAATAAAATTATTTGAATAAGTACCATCTGACACATGGTACTCCTAAATAAACTCGCTGCAGAGAGTTTCCTCATAATAAAATTTCCCTCTATTGTACTATGAAAGTCTAATGTTCCTAATTTAATTAATTTTACTAAAGAAGAAGGATTCCCAAATGTCTTCAACAAACTTTCAAGCATAGCAATTTTTGAAGCACTTAACATTTATGATTAGCACTTCTAGGCATATGTAACAATGTATTTTCAGAGTGCCATGTTTCTGCTCTATCTGGGGGTTGTATCTCTGGAAAAAATGCAAAATATGCATCCGTTTATTTATTTACATTTATTTATATTCTTGTTAGCTTTTAGAAAACATCTATTTGAATTTATTCAGTCCATCCAAAGTATAGAATCCATCCATAGAAACATTTTAAATACTAAATGACCTTTTCTTTTTAATAGCAAAAGCTGACATTTTGCAAAAGAAAATTCTTTATGCATTTATCTTTACAATGTGTATTTACTGTAAATGTATGACATAAAACAACTTTGTTCTAATTTCTATAAATGCAATTTACATTATTTTACAGCATTTTTAAAGCATTTACATTTTGTTTGAAAGAAACATTAACAGCATAACATATTAAAGGCTGGAACTATTATATTAAAACATCACTTTTGCTAAAATCAGAAATGTATTTTCTCTTTAAGAACAATCTGTAGGTATAGTTAATGCTTTGAAAATGAAGTATAAATTTCATGAATCCTCTTTGAAGTACTATAAACAGTTCAGTCATGGAGATGATCTGTTGAATTTGAGGACACAAAAGTGAACTGAAACTGCTTAACAGACCTTTGACTGATCATAAACCCACTCTGTATTTCTCAGGATTATTAAAAAGTAAAATTTCTTGGAATCTAGGATGTGAATGTAATAGTAATAACAAAAGCTGCATCTTACACAGTGGTGAAGAAATAAATATTTGTCTTGGTAATGATGCAACCTAAATTCAGCAGTAACTGAAAACTTGGAAAGTAGATAATCTGACAGTCTAAATGCAAAATTAGAATGTTTTAAACGCTGCCTTCCATAGAAGGGAATCCTGCATTCAAATCAAAACCAGCAAAGAGTTAAATCAGAGAATAGATACCAGCAATGTTAGCTCTTTCCAATAATACAAAATTGCATGCCTCAAATTACAGAAAATGATCTTTTTACTGGGGAACTGATTTACACGCTTTGTGCACCACCCTGTAACTTCCGTTGCATTCATAATGACAACAGTCAGCTAAACATAATTTATGATGTGTACCATAAGCCAACTTGATCTTGGATGACAACTACTTTAAGTTCTCTATTTTTTTTAATTTATCAAAGGTGAGTGAAAGTGGCAGTAAAAAATTGGCTTGGATTTTAAATGCCAATAATTCTTTTTAGTGCGATGCTTACTGCAAAAGGCCACAAAAGGATATGAGTGTAGTACTCCAGTATGAAATCACCATTGGCTTCCATGCTGTTGTGCCTTATGGCAATCAGGCTTTCCCTATAGGAGCATCAGAGACCTAATGAAAATATATAGTGAGAAGAAATGTGTGGAAGTACGTCAGTGACGTGCATCTTGAACCATTATGACACTGATCATATTTCCAATAAAAGTGAAAATGCACTGACAAAATGTTGTGGCCATCCTAAACCAATACTAATAAGCAGGAGTTGAACAGAGACCACTGAAATGGTAAAGTGTTAAGGAAAATGTGGGGTTTTTATTTCATTACCTTATTTATTGCAAAGAAAATAGATGCTTCTAAGCAAGAATGTAAGAACCTAAGAATGACCATATGGGTTCAGTGCAATGGTCTATCTCCTGCTCTGTCCTGTCTCCAACAGCACTCATAGGTCAGTGCTCAGGAGGAGTAAAAACAGGACAAGCATATATAGTATTTCCCAGTACAACTCTTCCAGCTTTTCCCAGATTATGAGCTTTCCTGAGCCTGATGTGATTTGTCACATTAGTAACTCTGAATGAAACTTTCTTCTTCATACTTGCCCTGTCTTCTCTTGAATCCACCCACAACATCACAAGGTGTTCCACAGGTCTGCTTGTGTTGAGAACCACGTAATTTTGCTTCCCTCGAACATGACTGTTGCTAGCTTCATTTGATAGTCTGATGTTCTTGTACTGGAAGAGGCAAGGAATAGCTGGTCCCTATCTACTTCCCCCAAGTCACCGTGACTTTGTCAACTGCCATCATACCCCCAAATTTTCCCTCTTCCAGGCTGAAAATCCTTACCACTCAGAAATGTTGTCTGTCATGTCTTAACAATGATCCCTGTTTTGGTGGTTATATTAATATGTGTTTTAATTTCTACAAGTTAAAACATCTGCCCCAAAAGATTAGGCAAAGTTATCCAGGCTAATATCCACAAAGTAAGTAGACTTTGCTTTTTATCATCTCCTATATAATTTTTCATGATTTTTTTTTTCTTTTTTGATTTCCAGGTTCTCTAGCAGTTGATGGGGTAGGAGAATTGATGCTGTACACAGAAATTGCTTTTAAAAACTACCAATATTTGCCTAGTTACTGTTTGCATGATAAATGGTATTGCATGTCTCATTATTGCTGGGGCCTACTGAGTACTCTGCCCTGCAAATAAACCAGCAGCCAGTGTTTGAGTCTGTAAGCTAATGGCAAGAAATGCATCTCAGAAAGGTCTCAATTAACAGGGTACTCTACTTGTAGTGTTGTAACCTGTGCTAGAGATATTCTGCTGCTGACCTAGGAGCTGGGCACACTTCTGTTCTCACATCACCCTATTTGTACAACTTTCCTGAGAGGACCTTATATACTGTGCTCTATGGTTCAGGGCTCAGAAAGCTTTCTATCTTTAGCACTGTTTCAGTTAGCCTGCCACTTCCCATTTTAAGATGTGAAACCTCAGTTGCCTTCCTGTAATTCAGCTGAACGGTTAAGAGAGCTGTGTACCTTATTGGGTGGAATTTGAGTTTCCTGTAGTTTCTTATCTGAAAATATGAAATACAATTGTCTGTCTAAAGTTCGGGGTTTTTTTACATTGAAGTGCTCTTCTAAATAATGCGAATACATAAAAGGCATATAAAGGCAGGGAAGTTACGTTCCATTATTTCCCAAGTTGTCTTCTATTGTTAGTTAGTTCACTGATGTACAAAATTCCACATTTCCCTCTGTATTACACTTTAATGCTGTGCTTTTGTAGTGGGTATTTTAGATAGTGGCTAGTGGACATCAACACAGTGTCACTGCTATTAAAGCGGTCTGAAAAATTGATTATTTTAAAAAAAAAAACAATTGAAATGTGAATAAAACATTGTTTATGACCCTTTTGTAAATATAAGCCCAACAATCAGAAGATTTTTTAATGAGTACATATATTTTATGAATAAATGCTGTTTTCCACTAGCATGATTTCCCTTGGATTCTGTATTTCCAGAGAGAATTGTAACATTTTCTTGTGCAGAATTCTGTTTTGGCACATTGCTAACAGCAGTAGATGTTAGATACTGTCTATTACCCTGCCTCTGCCAACAGCCACGAATGGAATGTTTGCATCTGCTTTAAGCCGTGCACCAAATTGGAAACAGTTGTCGTGCTTATATTGTGCCTGCACAATTGACTGATGACAACTACCCTTCAGAGTATATAGAGTTTTTTATGCCTAATTATTTTTACTGCAGAGCTAGGGACTTAAGAAAATCCTGTGAGCAAATGTTGTATAACTTGAAGTTAGGAATAATAGGGTAGTGAGAAGAACTGAGAAGGCAGGAATTTGTCTAAAGCCAGAAAACAACTTTTCAGAAGATACATTCTTTCACCTTGAATATTTTAAATGTTTGAGAAGGTCTGTAGTTGCTGATTTTTATTTTCATTTCCTTTGTAATTCTTATAAATGCAGCAATTGGTACCACACTGTCCCATGACAACTTCAAGTGACTTTCTGGTACCTTCTTCTCCTTTCCTGGAAGTAATAAGGGTTTCTATGCATTACACGTGGCTTTGTGGTACTAAGCTCACTAATTCTCTACCAAAAAAAAAACCATTCTACTCAGTATTGGCACATTTTTCTCATATAAATACTATTAGTTTAACCAAACCAGTAAGAAAACGAGCAATTAATTTTTCTTGGAAATTGAAATTCAGTTGAGACATATTTACTTTTCTTTAAAAAATATATTACAGTTCATGTATCTGAAACCAGAGATAACAAGATTAAACCAGATTTTAAGTCAAATGAATGGTCATAAATTATGTTATTTGCAATCACAATATAATCTTTAAAACAATTTTTTTTTTTCAACATTAAACTACTAAACTAGCAAGTAAATTATCTGATTATCCTATTTGGATTCAGTTAGTACTTAATTTGCCTTGGTTTTAAACATACTTGAAATTTCTGTAAAGAAAAATCTTTCTTTGTATATTCATATATAGTGTGTATATATATGTATAAAAAATTCTGAAATATTTAAAAAAATGCAGTCGTAGTTAGCCTGTGTGTTGGTTTCTGTGATTGCTCTTTTAGCTCTAAATAAAGCCATTCCACAGCGTCAGTCATTTTAAAGTTGTCATCCATAAGCAGGAATACTTACTGCTTCTTGGAAATGAGGTCATACTCAAGTGAGAAGTTGGTCTGATGAGATACCATCTTTTAAAGGGAAAGATATCTAAGTTTCCAGGTTTTGAATGAAGCTGCTTTAGGAATAGTAGTCTAATGTGTTGCTGTGTTCTATTGCCTGTATTTTTTCACAGAAAGGAAAGGTACCTATGACTGTAGCCATATATATCAGAAATATTTGATAAACTGGAAATATTTGGTCTTCAGAAAACAAACATAATGCATGAAGTGCCACATATGTTCTAACAAATTTTGCATATATATATACTTACAAATATTAAATTGGCAGTGTTGAACTTAAAACCTCATCAGTGTGAACAGTTATCTTGACTACCTTAGAATGGTGAATAATCATGTGCAAATAACCTATGTGTTGACGTAGCTAATTGTCCTAATTCGTGGGCTTGCTTTCTGGTTCACTGTAGTTCACAACAGAATATACAGATTCTAACAAGGATAATACTGAAGAACTTTAGTAGGCAATGCAACTTAAGATCATTGAGAAAGCCATATAGTTTCTCTAAAAATGTAAAAGTAAAAGCAGTATGTATTTCACCAGAAACACTGTTTGGAATTTATTGCACAAGCCTTATTAAGATGCTTTCTTTATATATCTGCTTTTTAGAATTTCTTAATTTCTCTTGTTCAAGAAACAAAATTTCTGCTTACAGGACCTTTTTTTGTTTAGTTTTGTAGGGCTTCTTTTCCCTTTTCAGTGGAATTTCTGCTGTAAAGTGTATTTTCTTTAACTACTTTTATATTTTTTCCTAATGCAAGGCGTTGTCAGTAACATTGGCTAATGGTGCTGCATACAGCATAAATGGTGGCTTTGCAAAAAGAGAGTGAGCAAGGGTAGCATCTCACATTCAGTAAGTGACAGTACTAGAGTAGGTGCAATAGTTGAGGTCAACGCAGTAGAAGGTGCCTAGACACGGCTCAGCTGAGCTCCTTCGTCCTTAGCAGATGAGTGGAATCTCTGAGAAACCGGAAAAACATCTTGCTAGGTCGAAGAAAATCTATAATTACAGACAGTCCATACCCAATTACACCAATGAAAGCAACCATTTATGTGAACTCTGATTATTGTATCCTGTAGGAACTTGGCAGTGATAAAGGCATGTAAGCTAAGCTTGTTGAGAAAAGAATTTCTCACTTAGAAATTGGCCCTAAATTATTGCCAGTGGATTCCCTCTCTAGAACTCATTGTATCATAAAAATTGTAATAAAAAGCAAGTACTGTCACAGACACAGTGCGTACATAAACCATTCTTAAGAGTGGGCATTTGAAATACTGAAATAAAAATAATACATTTACAAGCTATGTAAAGCCATCACAGCCAAGAAGGTAATAACCCAGTGTAGGGCCTTACTTGCTATTCTCTGCCACTGGAGAGAATGCTGCATAAAATGGAGAAAAGATACATGGGTATCTGGTGAATTTTGAACTTGTAAATTCAGAAAATAAGATACAGAAATGTGGAAGTCCCAAAGGAAACTTCTGTCTGCTTTACTGTTGTGAGGAGAGCTCTGTGGGCAGAGTGGGCAGTAGGAATCTGAGGGTAGCAGAGAGAAGGAGGCTTCTTGCTGGGGAAAAGGTGAGACTGAAAGGAGAGGAGATCTAGGAAACCTTTTATGACCCTAGCAAATGATGTACATAAAAGTGCAAATGTACGTGTTTGGGGTTTGGAGAAATGTTGGTATGACGTGCTTTTGTGCCTGCCTATTTTGCCTAACGTCTATTATGTTTCAGTAATTTATATGCTGAGCTCAATTTTAAATCAGCTGCTTTAAGGTAGGGTGCATTGGTCATTATAGGAACCAAAGGAAGATAAGAAAAGTATTTAATTCCTTCCACTAAAACCTTTATTGTCTTGCAGAATTCTGCTGCAATTGCATGCATTCATTTGGCAGGCTTTCATTCTTGTTGCTTTGTTTGTGTAGCACAGAATAATGATAGCAACATTTCATTAAGAGGCAGCCATGCTAAAAACTAATAAAAACTTACTATTCTTTATAGCTGCTTTATAGATTTGACTCTCCTTTGGCAGGTATAACTTTTTTCTGTCATGCAATTGTATGCAGCCCTTGTAAGCAAGCTATTTATTGCTTTTGCTACTGGTTTCATGTCAGAATAGATATGTTCCAGTGCATATGTAGGTTATATGTTTGGTTTGGGTACATTTATTTATAGTAACAGATTCATTTTAAAGAGTCTATTCACATGGTGTTCCATGACAGTATATTTCAGGGACAGGTATGAACTAATTTATTTGTGGAAAAGGTTTGGTCCTTGTTTTTTAAGCTTTACACAGTGGTCTTCTGAAATAGTATCTACTGCAGGGGTGCACAGCACTTGCATGCAGACATTGTTTTTATTATGAGCTGTTTGGGGACAAGGAATTGATGTACAGTAAACACAGGAAGACTTTTTTTTAAGACTCTATTTCTAGTGTCTTCTGTAAGAAGATTAGCAGAGTGTCTTTACTTCGCTATCTGTATCCTCCTTCTGCAGGAGACTCCTGATGGTATATGAGGGCTTAGACATGCACACAAAGGAATAGTTAATGATGTCTTCTCCTTCAGTTTGCATGTGATGATACAAAAAGCTATTCATATCTCTTGCAACACACTGGTACTTCCTTTAATGAAGGCATGTATGGCCAGGAATGAGAGTTTGCTACTTATACTGAAAAGCTGAGGATCCCTGGCAGGCTACATTCATTTTTTTTTGCCTCAAGCATTTCTGTGACTGAAGAGATTCAAATAGTGGCCTGTTCTTCAGGAAAAGACTTTCTCTGGCATGATAGAGATTTTTCCATGTAAATTCATTGAACTAATACTGTAAGCAAACAAACAAACAAAACAGTATTAGTAGACAAATTTGTAGTAGTTTGGTTTATTTTTTTAATAGCTGAGCTAATTCAGTTTATGTTTTCTACAGAGATACATCAGCAGTAGAGCATATGATGCCCAGATACAACTCAGCAGTATAGTGAAAGGAAACGGGGATCCCCAAAATCTGTAGTGCTTTCCCCAGAATAAACAAACAGATAAATCATAGCATCTATAGAATTATAGGAATTAAGCATATTAACTTGCTCGGGCCAGCTTGTCACCCTTAAGCCTCCTATTCTATAGCATAATGAAAAATTAAACCACCACATTATAAATGAAAACATCGATTTTGGTTTTGGGTTTTTTTGGGGTTTTTGGTTTTTTGGTTGGTTTTTTTTTTTTTTTTTTTTCCGCCCCGTAACCATGGGAAGAAAATGGCAGTGCTTGAGACTTTTATATATATGCATATACATTTTTCAGCTTCTGTGCATCACCCTGATTCTATGATCATTTTATTTGAAGTTGAAGAAAACTTCCAGAGGCTTAGATCCTCTGTTCCCTTCATATTGTTTTAGTAGTAAAAAAGGATGGATATTTTACTAGCAGAGTATTTGCTTTTCATATATGAACATTGATGGAATTTGTGTTGTTGATTATCTGCTATTTATTGCAGTCTGTGGTGGGAGACGGTCAGTCTGGATTTTCTTAAACAATTCCAAGTCCAGCAGAATGCTTAGCATTTGGTGCTAGAAGAAAGCTAAAGGAACCCATAGAGTGGTCACTGTTAATATAGGTATGTGCTAACTTTCAGTCATTTTGCTTGACAGAAAAAGTGGAGCAGTGATGGAAGCCTATCTGTCTTACACATTATGTTGTTCTGCAAATTTGTTCCCAAAATAAAGAAAAAATTCTAAGGTTTTCCTTTGCCTCATATGTCTTAAGTGAATTTGCAAGCTTTTCCAAATGAACCTCCACAGCATTTACTCACCATAGTTCAGACCTGAATTTCTTGTCCTTTCCCTGATTGCATCTTAGTGTTCCTTTTCTTCTCTCGTTGTTTTCAACATACATTTAAAATTATCACCACAAGGTGGAGTTCTGAACTTTCCAGCGTGAACAATCTCTTCATTATAGCAACAGAGAGTAAACATAATTTCTTCCTAACTATTATACTTCAATTACATCTGAAATTTGCAGGAGTGTTTATGGGTATAAACATTCAACAGAAGAACGCAATAACTTTGGAACTATTTCTATGGCCAAGATAGAGTCTTAATGCAGAGTTAGTGCTGGTTTAAACCTAGAGGTTTTTAATCTCATCTTGTCATGTATGTGCACAGTTGACCCAAAGAAAAAAAGAAGAAAAAAAAAAAGGTTGTAGATATACAGTCTAAGAATATTTTTTTCCATTTTCTTCTATTCACTAAGATGTTGTTGCAGATGATCTTATTAGTGCTTACAGGGAAGAAATTTTCTGTCACAGAGACACTTAAAGTTTTTGGAAGGAAAATCTACACTTATCGTCTGTGTAAACAATGAATTTTTATAACATGGGATTTGGTATAATTATTTGGTTGTTTAAAGGAATTCTATTATGCATGCTCAGTTGTTGAGCTGAAATGATTTCTTGCTTTGCAACTCTTACAGGATTTTCAAACACATATAGATTTAACAAATAGATAGCTTTAAAGGAATTTCTTTGTTGTCTCCTATAATAAACAGTGGTTTATAAAGTTACCAGTGTTTCTAGTTCATTGTAAATAACTACTTTTACATATGTGTAAGTCAGATCTCAGTTTGATTAGTTTAACTTGTGTATTTTAAGCATACACCTCTAGAGTCTGAAAACAATGGCAGCACTCTTCTTGTTTCATAAGGTAATTAACTGCTGGAGTTAATTCGAGGAGTTTAAGCAGTACAAGAGTTGCTGGTGAAGTGGTGGGTTGTGGTGCTGAAAGGACAGCTCATGGCAGCGCGAAGAGGCGTTGCTTCAATGATTACGTATGTGCAAGGGGTATAGAAATGATTAGAATGTAAACATTATATAGAAATGACCAGTTAAAAGTTTTTAAAAGTGCATTTATAATAAATCTTATTGATTATAAACAATTGTTTAATGTTCTTCTTCCTTATGGAATACACTACATCCTCTGAGGTCATGGAAACCTGTCCTTTAGGAGGGCTGTGATAAAAGCCCTTCCTTTAAATGTTTCTCCTGTAATGCTTAGGCAAGCAAGCAAGCTAAATATTGAGTATTATTTTGTTTCTCTCTCTTTTTTTTGTCTGTTTGAATTGCTGCATTAATTTATAGCATGATGTGATATTGTCCCTCAGCTTCCCTGCAAATCTCTTGTTTTGGCATGTCATGCAACAGGATTTTAATCTGTTGTGTTATTCAGTAGTGATGAAAAGTTCAAACTATTAAGCTTTAATTGAACAACACAAAACCAGCAGATTTATACACACAATTAACACTTTGCTTAATTTTCCTTACCCGTTTACTCATTTTAATTTAATCTCTGATATTTTGAGCAAACTTTGAAAAACCTATTGATCTTTTCACTTTTCATATGCTATACGTATGTTTCTCAGTTTAGAAGACAAGCAAACAAACCTCTCAAACAAGCAAACTTTGCTCTGGAGGTAAACATGAGAAATACTCTCACAAATATATACTAAATTCAGAACTTTAACACATATAAATGTGAGGACATGCTTATTAGGGACAAAGAAGGTTTTTTTATTGTAATTATACAAAATTATCTAAGTAATAACCAGGAATGATGTCTTGATGTGCAGGGACAGAAAGAATTCTAATCTAACTCTGCTACTAGCTCTCTCTGTGGCCTTAAATGGCTCACAGTGTGTTCAGTGTCAGAGCTTAAACAGTCCTGAAAATGTTTTAAGTAAGTATCTATCACATCTTGTGTGACCAGGTTCTCTGCTTAGTACATGGGCCCTGTATATTTGAAATTCCTGAATGAAAGTTGCAGTTCTGTTGATCACTATTTATTAAGGATTAGTTGTTGAAATATTTCTAATAGCATGTTGTTTTCCATGTGCTATGATTATAATCTTCTAAATGAAAGTTTCATGTCCTTGTCTTTTCAAATTTTAAATAATGCTGCAATTCCTGACCATTCCATAAAGGAATATATTATCTAAATTCAGACTCAGTCAGTTTTCTGATATTAAACAAAAACATTCACTCATTACCAAGCTAAACTTGCTTTTATGCAAAATGCCAGCTGTATGTTTAAGAAATCTTAATGATGCAATATACTTACAGAACTCTAAGATCTAGATTAGATTCCACAGAATGCTATTTTATTCATCTTCTAGCCATTCTAGGCTTGGGCTAAGCAAAGACCTAAGAAACTGTCTTTAAAAGCAGCATAAAATGGATGTACATTTAGAAGAAAGATAACATTCTCAGCTATCTATTTTGGTGGACCACTCCTGGATAGCTGTCCACGTTGGCTTTCACAGCTGAAACTACTTATGTTTTGCTGGAAATTGCAGGTAGAGTTCCAAGTCAGATGCACTTTATACGGAAGAAGGTGTTTATTAAATAAAAGCAATGAGAAGGAGCAGAAAAAAATTAATCCTACAAGTACACTATATTTTCCAACTCTCTGACAAATGAACAGTGCTGATCCTTGCATAGCTTGGTTACTATTTCCATAGGTTGAGCACCTACCCATTTCTTCAAAAATCCTTCCTAATTACCATGGTGAAATAGGTTGGTAAGGATGTAATTTAGAGTTGCCCTTAAATATATCAGCCTTTTAGGAACTGGCATACGAACAAGATATCAAATTGTCATGTTTGAGACAGGACCATGATGACACTGGCTTTAAAATGTTGCATTAAACGTCCGATTTTAGCAATAATCACTGTTAGCTGCCTTAGTTCAGGCATTTGTCGGTGTTTTGAAAATCTCTGTTTCTTAGAGAGGTAGGTGTAATTTTCATACTGAGCATATCACATAGATACTATATTAAGTTTTGGAGTGAGAACACTATATCTACTTAGCTTATTGCAAGGATTCATGTGGAGTTGACTGCAATATCATTTCTGTGGACATGGAAGCCCATAGAAGAAACATCTTTGCCATGGTGATCTGTAGATACACGTGTTAGCTTGTATTGCATGCTACTGTTAAGCAGAACAGCATCGCTTCCCTCACCATCTCCTGTTAGAAACAGTTTCCTATGACAGAATAAGGGCAAGAATCCACTTAAAAGTATTATTTGTTGGAACCAGGTCCTTCTGGCTGTCATTCAAAGCTTGACATTATATAGTCATGATTATTTGCTGAAGTATCTTCTCCAGAAACTTGTGAGTGCGTAACTAACTACAAGGAAGCAACCCCTGCCTAATTTGCAGATAGCTATAGCCATCACTCTCTCTTTTTACTAACATGTAGAATCATAGAATGGTTTGGGTTGGAAGGGACCTTAAAGATCATCTAGTTCCTACCCCCTGCCATGGGCAAGGACACCTCCCACTAGACCTGGTTGCTCAAAGCCCCGTTGAACCTGGCCTTGAACACTTCCAGGGATGGGGCCTCCACAGCTTCCCTGGGAAACCTGTTCCAGTGTCTCACCAGCCTCAGAGTGAAAAATTTCTTCCTGAGATCTAATGTAAATCTACCCTCTTCTAATTGGAAGCCACTACCCCTCTTCCTGTCACTACATGCCCTTGTAAAAAGTCCCTCTCCAGCTTTCTTGTAGGCCCCCTTCAGATACTGGAAGGCTGCTATAAAGTCTCCCCGGACCCTTCTTTTCTCCACGCTGAACAACCCCAACTCTCTCATCCTGTCCTCATAGCAGAGGTGCTCTAACCCTCTGATCATCTTTGTGACCCTCCTCTGGACCTGCTCCAGCAGGTCCATGTCCTTCTTATGTTGGGGGCTCCAGAGCTGGTCACAGTATTCCAGGTGGGGTTTCACCAGAGCAGAGGGGCAGAATCACCTCCCTCTGATCCCATGTAGATCAAGGACAATACAGATCCCAGTCACAACTGAACTGGAATGGTGTTTTACGGTTCTTCTCTAGTTTAATGTTAACCCAGTGTCAACTACAAATATTTAGTAATATAGATCAAAGGTCTTGTTTTTGTTAGTTCCATTACCTGACTGCAAAGAATTTACTGTTGTCTGACATGTAATTGGAGACTTTGGATGTTATGAATCTGAATTATTAATTCTCACCATATTAAATACAACATATTTATTAAATTCCTAAACACAAGCCATTATCTTTTGTCAAAGAGCAAAAAAATCTTACTCTAATAGTGGCAGGATCAGAAACAGGTAAACTAGGATGGTCCTGCAACTTGTGTTTTAATACTGGAAGCATACTACAACTATACATACTCATCATAACTAAATATACTATATTCTATAACAGTGTAGCTCTTGCATAATCCAGCCTTAAAAATATTTCTTTTTCTAGTGTAAGTAGGACAGAAATGTCTTACAAACTTCACCTCATTTCTCAAGTGGTCTCACAGTAGGTTTGGGAGCAGATAGGCACCAGACTTTTCTAAGTTGTCTTTATATTTCAGAAGATTTTATTCCAGTTTAGCTATTCCCAGGAGCTCCCAACCACTGCATGCCACTTGCATTTCTATGAAAATTCTTATCTGCACATACCGAACCTTTTCATGCAACCACAAAAGGCAAGGTTATAAAACTATATACCAAAGATAACTCAAATACAAGGAATGCAAAATTTAACTGAGAAAGTAGATGACCAGCCCAGCAACATCATTTGGCAATATCCTGGTTATTTCTAACTTTTTTTGGTTCTCAGACTGAAGTATGGGCTCAGTTTCTTCTTTTGAATGTATTTTAATTTCTTCAGTATTCATTTTAATTTACCAAAGTCCATCAACTTAAAATTGGGTGGACTACAATAAAACTTCATCTAAATATATGCTGTCTGCAGGTTTAATATAATTTCTTGGGTTTAACTTACTGTTATGGTGTAGCTTTTGTTGCAACTGGAGTAACATGAAGAAGATAATGTTATTGCATTATTTCTTTATCCTACTTCTTGGCTTCAATTTGAATTAGTTGCCGGTCCACATCAACCATGGTGTGAATGGAAAACTGGATAATAATAGTTTAGTCTGTATGCTTATCACTTGAATACGAGATGCATAATTCTGTCTGTTGGGTTCCTCTTGGGTTTCCATCTTGTGACAGAATTACTCACTGATTTCCTTAGAGTGTATCTGACAAGACGTAATAGCACCATCTGAATGGAAACAGCTGGATAAACATTATTTTCCTGAGATTAACACCAGTTGTTTTGTTATGGTACTTTTTCCTGTAGACTGAGTTATGTCATTATACATATATTACTGCACATATGTATGAACATAATTATGACTCTTTAACCACAGACAGTGCAATTAATTTTTTTTAATTCACTGAAATCAATATTAGATGTGATATGAAGTATCCTGCTTTTCCAGAAAGACTCAACAATTTGACTTACATAAAGTTTTGTGATCAACTTTGATTTATTCCATTTTGCCAGAGCTTTGGTTAAGTCTTGCCTAAATTATTAGGACAGGACAAGAGACAATGGGCATAAATTGAACAACAAGAAATTCCACTTAAACATAGAAAAATCTTCTTTTTAATTTCTATTTTTTCAAACTGTAAGGGGGACTGAACACTGGAACAGGTTGTTCACCAAGGTTGAGGTGATCCACATCCTGACAGAGAAACAGTCCTGAGTGACCTGCATCACCAGTTGACCCTGCTCTGATCAGGGAGATTTGACTAGATGATCTCCAGAGGTTCCTTCTAATCTCAACTATTCTGTGATTCTATGATTCTATTAAATTAGAGGAAATTATCTGTATTTCCCAGTGAAATGAGGTACATGAGGCATTCTCATGTTTTCCACTGTGAGCTTCTGTGTGATAGCTACCAGTAATTCCCCAGATTTTTCTCCTTCAATGGGCCCTTGTTTTCTGAGTGAAAGTCAGAAGACTGTGCTTTCCCATAGTCAAACACAGACACAGAAAAAACAAGACAACCCCAAACAAAACCAAGAAAAAACCACCCCACAACTAGATTTCTGACTATCTTTTAGAATTCATTTGCTAGACTGGAGATCATTAATGAAGGCAATGAAAGAGAGACCTTTCACAAGAGAGAATGAATTTGCTTTGCTTGTGTCGGTCTCTAAGATCTTACCTCTCTATGTTGTTGACAATCTGTTAGCTCCTAGCAAAATTAGCACACTGCTGCTCATAACCAAATGTCAAGTAATATTTTATGATTTTCTTGTTCACTGAGTCCTCATCATTCCCTTTGCTGGTTATATCAATGGTGGTTGTCCATTTTAAGTGAAGCCATTTAACTGATACAATTCTGAGACTCCGTTTGTTGATATCATCTTCCTATGAGGAACGACAAGTGCTATTGTCTAAAGCATCACAAGTAGCTGGGACTCCTACAGCTTGCCTAGCTCCATATGTTCATATTTAACAGCTTAACTTTCAGTTTCCAGTATGGGATTCCTGTGGCTTTCTTCATTAGTGTTTGGCCAGGCACTCCACAAACTTCACAGCAGAGGGCCCTTGCTAACATCTTGTAAGTGGGCTCTCTGGTACCCGCTTTTAGCTTCAGTAGTCTTTCTTTCCAGATTTTCTGAAAAGCATCCTGCAGGTTCCTCCGCATTCTAGACAAAGGTTCATTTTCTCCTTGAGTGAGGATTTTGCTCCATGTGTGCACTTCTGGACTTGCCAAATGGTGCATTTTTTTTAATGAATCCTTTATACGGTAACTTCTAAAATGCACATAAATATAGCCATTGTAATAAACTGTACTCCAGTGACTATGAATAGTGGCTGCTATATAGGCTGCCATTTCACATAGTGAGAATACACTTGTTGATAATATTATGGCTTTTGTATAATTTCAGATAACTGAGTAGTTTCTCCCAATCAGCTCTCTATCTCTGGGGACAAAGTACGATGAAGAATATAAGAACTTGTTCTAACCAGATAATATGGTTTGATCTCATTTTTACAAAGCAGTCCCAGAGGGGATTATATCTCCAATAAGGGGCTCCAAGTTTAAAGTCTTCCTTTAGTCCTTCCTTAGAAAGATTTCCTCCAGTCCTGGTTGACTGTTTAAACACTGCAACCCACCTGGAACTAGGAACTATTTAATCCTATTATTCTTTTATTTGAGTGCAGTTCCCGTTATCTCCATCCAGTCCCGGTTTCAACAGTCTCAAAAGAAATGAAAGGAGACAAAGTGATGGTACAGGACACCAGTTTGTTGTCTTTCATGTGACATTTGTTTGGCTTTCATGAAAGAGAATGATCTGTACTCATCATATGGAATCAGAGTATGTTTTTGCACGTAAGCAGGTAGCTTACACAAATAGACAAAAAAACCTTGCCCGGGACTTGGGAGAATCAGAGAAAATTAAAAGCTATTCCTGCAACCTAACTCAGCACCTAAGCTCTTTAATAGCAAGATTCTCTGTTTCTCTGATCTGATAATTTTGCTAATGTACAGTCTATCTTCATAATTTTTCTATTACTCAATGGTAATAAAAATGATAATAAAAATTACCCAGAAGTGCCCAGTCATTGCAGTTTTCTGATCCTGTAGTGAAGGTATGATAGGAATTTAAATCATATTTTATCTAAATTTGGATCTTTATGTAGTCTTATAGGGAACAGATACCTGGTCCCTCAGAATAGGATGTTCCTTAACATGCTAAGATTGCTAAAGGTAGACACCTAAGGAATTTCCAGTCCAACTAGAGATGTGTCGGTTTAAAAGCATATAGAAAGAACAGAAGGAGGGATGAAAGGATGAGGGAAGAAAGAGTGAAAAACAGAAAGGGGGAGAGAGCGCTGATGGGGGAGGGAAGAAGGGATGGAGGGAGGGAGGAAGAGAGAAAGGGAGAGTAAGAAAGAAAGAGAGGCAGGGCAGAGAGGGAGAGAAAAAGTGAATAAGGGATTCTAGAATAGGGGTTCTTGGAGAATAAGTGATCTGAATAGCTGTTTGTACTATTTGTACAGTGATTAAATGTGTATGTTAGACTGAAATGGATCTGAGGACACAATCTAGTCTATCCTCTTATGTGAAAGAGGATCACCCGTCATGGATATTTATTTAACTTGCTCTTGAACACATGTTGAAATGTGGATTCCCCATCAATGATAATCTGCTCCATCATTTAACTGTCCTGATAACTGAGCTGTTTTCAATTAGCATCTAATGTAAATCCCTTTTGCTATACTGTTAGCTCTAATTAAAACCCAGTCTAATTTATCTACATCTTTCCGAAAACATGAAGCCACAAACCAAGAAAAATGCCGTTGTTTGAACTTCAGGAATGAAGTTCAGGAGACACTACTTACCTTGTCTTTTGTTTCTGCCAATTAATTCCAAAATTATACTTCACTTACTTGCAACAATATTGTGTTTTTTGGATCATTATTCACTTTGTGAGCTACTACACCTTCCTACCCTTTTCCATTATTTATGCAGTTGTCCTCTATTTTCTCTTCTTTAATTGTTTAGCATTTGAGGAAAAATGTAATGCCTATGCTCCCCCCCTGTCAAAATGAAAGACAAGCTGCTGTGTTCCTGATTCAGAAGAATTCTGTTATCATTTGATCAGATCTCTGCATTCATTCAAATGAATCTAAATGACTGCAAAACTATATATATGTATAAATATCATTTATTTTCATGATTCAAATATTAAATTTATAAGCCAAATTCTGTTCTCTGATGTTCAGGGGTGAATACACTTACTGCAGTTTTCCTCCAGATTTGAACTCATTAAAACTGAAAATACTGTATATGTCTTATTACAGAAATAGTTTATCCAAAAGGAACTATGTAGGGAATACAGCTATCCATTTTTTTTTTTTTCCTTTTTTCTCAAAGCCAGACTCCTCTGTATAATGTAACACTTTACATTATTGGAAGGAAAATATTTTGGTATCAAAATCATGTTCTGGATATGATGCCTCCTGTTCTGAATGTGATGATCAGGGAATTCTCTTTCACTGCTCTCGTATATCAGAACCAGTTATGGCCCATATAACTGTCATTGTTTCGGTAACCTGCAAATTTGTTGCCGTAATGAAGCTTCCCGATAAACAAAGTTATTTTTATTTATTAAGTCAGCAGTTGGATCTACAGCTGAACAGAGAGGCTTATTGTGTAAAGATCTGAGGTTATATGTAACATATTTTGAAATGCTGTATATGGACAGGAGAATATAGTCATGGTTACGGCAGTGGGCAGGAAATCACAGTTTTGAGTCTTGGCTGTGCCACAGACTTTCTGTGTGACTTTGGACAAGCTACTCTTTGTGCATTAGCTAATAATACTATCTCTATCTCCCAGGGGTGTTGTGAGAATACATTCATTAATGTTTGTAAGGCGCTTGGATACTATAGCGATGGGGCCATATAAGCACTTAGAGAAACAATCCATTTTTGCAACAATGTGCATCTCCCTGACTAAGGACTTTTTTGCTGGAAGTTTTTCACAGATTCTTGTTATGAATAAATCTACTTTATAATGATACAGTGAGGTTAAACTGCCTTTTGGAGTGCAGTTTCACTTTAGTATTCAGAACAGGTGTAAACAGTCATAAGTTTGAAAGCTGTTCCCAAGGAAAGAGAACAGAATTTTTATAGCCAGACATTTGAACAGAAAAGATACCTCTCCTGATTCATCTAGTTCAAAACATGGAGGATTATTTACATCTGTATCTGTCTCGCAAATAGTTTATTCTATTTTAAGCACTTCTCATTACATTGTCTAAACTACCTCCTCAGGCAAGTCATTCCGTTGCCTAATTGCCTTTAAAGTTAAACAGTTTGCTTAAATGTCTATCCTGTTTTTTCCTTGTGGATAAAAGCTGCTCTTTCAGTCTGTCCTTTCTTTCTGAAATAACCTTCACTCATACATGTTCAGTTCAGACATACAACACAGTTACAGCAGGTTAACAAGGTATTGCTTTAGAGCTGATGGGAGGTAAATTGGTAAGCCACTGTAATTTGATTTGATAATTTGGCTGGCTGAGTGCTGTACAGTATTAAAATCTGAATATGGGACTCAGAGCATTAGCACCAAGGAGAAGAAAAAGGATATTCAATATTCCCAAGGCCTTTGTAGAGGACTTGTTGGTGACAGATTTCCACCCCCTAGGGGAATATGTGCTGCAAAGATGTCACAAAAGGTTTTACTTTGTTATGGCTTGATTTATTTTTATTTGTAGAAACTAGTGGCAGCAGGCAAATTATGGAAGTAAGAGATTTGGAAGAGTGTGAGCAGACCCTAAGGACAGTGAAGAGGGCTCTGCAGTTTTTGAGGCTCAGGAAACAAGATGTCGGTTGTGCTTCCATGTAAAACTTATTAATTTGGGGGCTGAGTTCAACCAAATTTCTCCGAGAGATGGAAATATCAAATATAAGTTTCAAATTGTTTATGAAAATAGGTGATCATTAGAAGAAAGATGCTGTAAATGTCCCAATGGTGGGAATAAATACTATGTCCTCTCCTACTGTATTAAATATAGAGAACCGACATGGTCTTAAAAAACATCCAACTGTAGGAAATCAAAGCTTGCAGACAATTACAAGTTGTAAACATACAGGAGAACAGGCCTCTTTTGTTCTGGGGGTCATGGGATTGCTTGTTTGATGGGGAGTCCATCCCCCCACTATTGCTGTTTGAATATGTACTGAATAGGATTGCTTTTAATAAAGTTCCCATATGAGTGACGGTGAAAATGCTTCTCAAGATGAGTATTATTTTGAGCTATGGTTAGACTTTCCTCACAATGCAAGTGAAGAGAGCTGTGTCTTTTTTTTTTTTTTCCCCCTCTCTGTGAGTATTGGGGATTGAATGGAGTTGATACTACCCTCTATTATACACGTACATAACATATACTACTCTGGACAGAAGACCTAAAAATGAAAGAAAGAAGTAAATTACATTATTGCAGTGTTGTACAAACTTAGTACAAAAGGAGCCACAAGCACCAACTCCTGATCTTAACTTGGATTCACAACCATCAGGCTGCTCCCAACCTCCTGTACTGTATCCTGTTTTCTGGATTTAGCCAAAGACCCAGCACAGCCATCTTTTCTTTCAGTTTGTCAGTAAATGCAGGACCTGCATTAGGGGATTCTTAATCAGAATTCCAGATTTTGTAATAAAACTTGGTGCAGGATTGAATAAAAAATATCAATAAAGTCAAGGAGAGGAAGCATCATTAACAATTGTTAATGAAACATTATTTTCTCTCAGTTGTTTTATACCATAACATGTCTTTTCAACTTTTAGTTTATTCATGTTTCCGTTTATTAGGCATTCTTTAGGTAAAATCCTTCATTGCCAAAAATTTCCTGTACGAATATATTTTCATAGTAGGCTACTGCAGTGACAATAAAATATCTACCAAAATATTCAGGAAAAAATGTAACTCAAAGGATTACTTTTATCTTCTTAAAAAATAGGAAATATTTTACATTTTGTGTCAAACTAATCCTCTTTTATACACTGTATGCATCACAAAAAAATAATTGGGATTATAAAGATTAATATAGTTTGAAAAAAACAGTTTTAAAACCCAAAAGATGCTTGTTGACAAAACTCAGTTCTGATAGTCAGCCAATTAAAAAGATGAGCACCACAAACAATGGAAAATTCAAATTTCTGTTAAAAATTTTTTGTCCTATGTTCTGTCTGTCAAAAGGAAGATACACATCTTTGGCAGTATATCTGGGAAAGGAAAAGAAAACAGTTAAATGTACTCAAGCGATTACAGTTGCATTACTATGTTTTAATGACTGCCTTCTTGAGGATGTTTTTCTGTATGAGAAGCAGCAGGGTACATCATCTGGAAAGGGTAAGGCCTTTTCCTTACGGCAGAGTAAATTGCAGCTGTTTCTCATAGTAGGAGGTCATTGGTGATATACTGATTGTATCCACTTTGATAGGACAACATTATTGATAAACACCTTCATACCTATGGCATGTCTTTCTGATTGATGTCAGCTGCACGTGTTGACATCAACAGAATAACTTCTCCCTTGCTGATCCCTCAGGCTACACTTAATATACAATTAGATGTTATCTTGCTCATACTATTTGATATTTCAGTTTACTACATAAAGTACACACCTGCTTCTCATATCTCCTCTATATTGTTCTGAAGTGCTTGTGAAAAAAAAAAATAATTAAAACCTAATGGTTCCTAATGGAAGAAAAAAAAAATCTGTTATGTGTAGGCAAAGAGAAGAAAACAATACAAAATGTGGTTGGCATTCAAAATAAATCTAAAATATCCTTTTTAACTATAACAATTATTCTAGTTAGTATACTGTCTTTTGCTAGTCCCTCATTTCTAGAAGTAATTGTCATGTGTTTTGGGAGTTTGATTTGTTCTGGTTTTATAGAATTCCATTAGTTTCCTGTGAAAAAAAGATTTTGTTTCTGTCATTGTTTCTTCATAAAGGAAAAAAAAAAATACCATAAAGCAAGCTGTTTGTGGCTCCAACGTTTGGTGGCATTAGATTTTAAGTTTTTATTTAACATGGTTTTACTGTGAAGGCTATAACTAGATAAGTGCTATGTACTATACTATATCTTCTTTATAGGGAAGATATGAATACTTAACCTCCTTCAAAGAGAAGAGGAGAGGGGGAGAAAGACAGACTCTTTTTACCAAGTTTCAGTTCAGTCAAATGCAGTTGGATGTGTTTGGTTAACTTATATCTGAAATGATGCAAAAAAACTCTTCTAAAAGTCAGTGAAGGTCAATTTTATGAATACTGTTCTCAGCATCTTAAAGTAGCTGTTATATACAATAGGTTGATTGTAAGGGGAAACACCAAAGCCTTCAATTCTAAATCTTTAGGTGTGCGGGCTGTTAGACTCCCTAATGTTGTAGTTTATTCTGTGTTCATTTCCTTTTGCATTTTCGGAAGTTATTTCAATTGAATCATTTATGGTTCTTCCATTCAGATTATAAGAGCTATTTTGGAGCGGATAACCCTCAATGGCTGTATATGAGACATTGCCCGGGGTGCTTCCAAGATGCTTTTGAGCTGGGTAAGGAAACCACTGAGTGTTGACACATTCTCAAAGCACTATGGCATGGATTGAGAGCATATAGTTTATAAACTGTGTTACTGACCTATTATTCTGTATATTACTGACAGAATAGACTATACCAGTTTCCTCTGAAATGTTAAACAAAACGAAATAAGAAAAAGGTAGCAAGTATTTTAAAAAATTAAATACAATATCTTATCTGTATGTGGTAATTCATACATAAAAAAATTAATTCATCATTACCCATTCCTGATGTGTCTGCTTTTACTATAGTAGCCATTCAATGTATAATATTATACTAATGTAATGTCATAATATTACCATTATATTAGTATACTGGTGAGGTAAACCATACTCAGATTTTTACTGTGACTTTAAGGTCAAAGCTGTTTCTGCGGGCATGGCTTAACCAATATGCCAGTTGAAGACTTAGACTTGCATTCAAGCCGTAATTCCCAGGTCATCGCTACTATCTCCATATTACCTTATACACTCTTGTTCAGTCAGGAGCAATCGGTTATCACGACTCAACTCCCCTTTCATATATGGACACAGGCAACAAAAAACATATGGACTAGTGAACTTGAACCTGGGCATGAAGGACAGTATAGACATGGGGTGGTGTTGTGGGGCTTTCACTGCCTGGGCATTAAGTGAAGAAATCAGAGAAAGGTTTCTGTCTCTTGTTCAAAAGCCTGCTGATGAGGATGATGATCGGGACAGTCCAGCACAGGTGTGATGCTAAAAATGCGCAGGAGCTGGCACAAAGAGAGGTCCATGATCCACTTCACTCCTCCTCTAGTTAAGGTTAAGCAGTGTCCAGGGAGAGTGTTTATTCTGCTGTAGAGAAGGATGTTCTATCTCTTACAGTGTTTGTCTAATGCTCTTTGTAATGTTTTATCCAGCTGAATCAGCTACAACCTCTCCAGGATTTTTACAGTAGTTCAGGCTACACACTGTCACTGCCCCATGTGCTTTTTTAATATCTGTCTTTTTTGTTAAATGCCAAAATCTTAGATGCTCCATTTCATGCTGTAATTAAAGTTTTCTATTTTAAAGCAATGTAAGCATGCAGAAAAATGGTTCCTATTAGAACAGCATAATTCAAAACAAAATCAAAAAGGTGCTTTCCCTTTTAAAATATGCTTTTCAAAAAAAAAATTGGGTAAAGCTGCTGTACAGTGGCTACTTCATTAACTGTAGTAAGCTACAGGCTGCCTGATGTATCTGGTAAATAGAAGAAATTAATTTCCCACAAAAACAAACAGACGAGCAAAGAAAGAATAGGTTGTGCATGTAAGGGGAGGTTGTATTAATCTGCAGTTCCTGCCATTATCCCACCCCAGGTGTACATAGATGGGCCTCTGGTGTGTTAATTCCACAGAGTCCAGTAATAAATCTCAGATTATCTTGCAGTAATCCATTTTCATCCTACTGACAAAAATATGTCTTATACCATTTAGTATTAACTGGCCATAGCTAATAACAGCCAGACACTGGCTAAGACTGTTTTTTCCTTTACTGTCAGGAACGAGTGGACTATATTATACATGAATGGCTTGTAAAATTATTGGTTTCTGTTTCAGGATAACAAACAATTCTGTGTTCTAAGATTTAAGATTGTAAATTCAAAAAAAACACTTTCTGCTTTACTTATTCAAGATTTTGGAATGAAGTCCTGAACACAGACCCAGAAGTAACTTAATATAGAAAATTCTGGGCCTCCTTTAATGTCACAGTCTGATGCAGGTGTAGATCTTCTGAAAACATGAGAGTTTTCAGGTTAAAAAAAAAGAGTGCCATAGTGGTAAACCCATTTTAATTTATACTTAAAATGTAATAATTGTTCATTTTGTGCATGTAACAATTTTCAACTGCTTATTTGAGGTTTTGAATAATTTTTAAAGCATCTGCACTTAACATTTTTCTGAAAAATATTTGTTTCCCCTCCACTAGCTTGTTAGCAACCAAAGATTACTGCTTCCCTTGGTAATATCACACAACATGCTCAAATATTACAGAGGCAGTCATTGTCTCTTCCTCATACGTTCAGAACCTGTTCTGACTAACTGTGGAGGTGCCTGGTTTGTTCTCCATTTTTGCTGCAGCTCCCTTTCCTACTTACTACAGTAAGAATCACCAAGGGAAAGAATTAAAAGTGTCCATTGTGGCCTGGCTTCAGCTCCTGATCAATTTTTGTGATATCCAGGTTTTGAGGTGGAAAGTCAACAGCTAAATAAATGTAAAGTAAGTTCTCTGGTTAAAGTTCAAGCTATAGGTCAAAGAGCTCATTGGTTAAGGTACCAGTGGTATGAGTTTGTATAGTAGAATTCACTCTTGTAGAATTTGGATTTTTTTTTATTTTGCCTCTCCACTAAGGTGGGAGGAAGCAACAAAACCCCCAAATATATTAGCTTAATAACCTTTCCATACAACACTGCTATTGGCCATTCTGTAAAGGTTTGTTGTGTCTTGACACATGGAGTCACTGCTTATTCAGCATAGCTTTCTCCATGGGTCTCATTTTCAGTTAAGAACTTCATGTTACAGCATTTTAGTTGTGTGCATTTAGGCTAGTCCCTCAAGAATTGATGCTGGAAACTGTGGATCATAACTAAATTCCATTAATTTCATGTGTTTAATCATCCTGGTTATAATACAAGTCCTTTTTCTAAAAAAAGAGTACACAATTGTACTTTGAGAAGTGTTAAAAAATCCAGATGATCTTAAAATATATAAAAAGTAAAAATATGAGGATAAGCCCTCTCAATTTCATTGCAATTTTTGTCAATAGCCCTATAATCGTTGAAACATTCAAGCCTATGCCTTGCCCACCAGTCTTAACTGTGAGTTTCCATAGTTGTACGATCTCTCTGAATTATCATAGACTCATAGAATCACAGAATGGGTTGGGTTGGAAGGGACCTTCAAAGCCCCATCCAACCTGACTTTGAACACTTCATTATCATTTCAAGGCAGTAATCTTACAACTGGGGGCAGGTAGAAAGGCCCTTGAGACCTTGTTGACTCTCTCTTTGAGATTAGTAGTTCTCCTGGATGTAAATCGCTACCTATTCAGGTCTTTTGAGCTGAATGAAGGCCTATTTTGAAAACAAGAATAGATGAACACCATAAACAAATGAGTAGGAAAGGATGCGCAGACACTGTAGTATTACAAGTTTATCATTAAAACATGTGTGGTTCTGTCAAATTCATACTGAGTTTCTTTTTCCCCTCAAATATATAAAACTATTCATAGGCAGCCATAGCATATGTAATCATGTGTCATAGAAATTAAATCACATAATTTAGATGTCTCTTTTTTCAGACATTAGACTATTTCTTCCTGAACAGGTTGAGTGACAACTTGGTACATCTCGTATTAAAAAAAAAAAAAAAAATCCATACTCTGGAAGGCAAGAATAAGTTTCAGCACTGCAGGTTCTTCACACAGGATATGCTGCCCTGGCTCCCTCCTCACTGGCAGCTCATTCATTACAGCTCATGTATTTTCTCATATGCATCCTGGCACTAGTTCCCTTGGATCTGTACTGGTTGCAAGTACTATCAGTGTAGAAGCTGCATTTTCTAAGGCTCTAAATTTTGTAATCCCAGATGCACTGGGGTTTTTCTATTTAGAAAATTCCCCAGGTCATAATGCTGTCATTGTTCTCAGTAGGAAACCTTAATTGCAGAGCTAGTTGGATGAGTTGGATTAGCTGGCAGAGTGTTGTCTGGGAAATCTTTCAGCTGTGCAATGTTATCGCTTCCCCTGCGTGCCCCCGCCCCCACCCCTGAGGATTCCTAGCCTACTGCATTTGGTGAGATACATATGTTTTCCCCAGCTACCGGAGCTGTGAAGGGTTCCTCTGGGATATCTAAGTATAAATACCTAAGTGTGTCTTCAGTTGCTAGGTTATTTTTAGTCAATGGGTGGTTACCAAGTCATCTATAATTGTGCTGTTAAATGTGTCAGAGCAGCTACTGCAAAGCTAGGTGCTCCCGGTAACAGGTTGAGTGTATAAGGTAAAATGTAAGAGGACAAAAGCAGCGTTTCAGAATTGAGCTGTTTAAAGGTTTAAATTATGTAAGGGGAGATTGCTTGGTGAGCAGCTACGAGGAAGATGATCTATGAGTACAACATGGAAAGAGGAGCATGGCAACATACTTTGACTATACCATCCGTTGTATGTGATTGGCATATTGTGTCACTTCAGATTTGTGTTTCAGGGGAATTTACCAGTGGTTCAAGGCATCAGAGTGGTCTTACAGAACCTTTCACTTCTTCTTAGGCAGCTCCTATACAGCCTTTGTCAGTAGTGGCCAAAAGCTATTACCAACTGGTGACGGCTATGTGGGAGAAAGTGCAATGAGTTCCCAATGGGCAACTGTCCACATGACATGAACTGCTGGCACAGTTCTTTCTCTATACATAGAAAAGAGGAAGAAAATCATACCTGAATAGCAAGTCTCTAAGATAGTAGGAAGAAGACAAGAACAGCAAAATAGTACAACTGAAAAGCCAAAAGAAAAAACATGACTTAAAAACACATCAGAAGTTCTAAGCAGACATGATGCACTGTAGCAAGGAAATTGCACATTGGTTATTCTAAAATATCTAGGTTGTGCTACCCCTCTTATGAATCTGCCACTAGGAGAAAGAACTGCAAACAGGGTTTGGTCTGTGAAAAATTATTAAAGATGTATTAACAGATCACCTGATTGGGTAAGGGAAGGAAAAACAAAGTGAAACTTTTAGATGGTCAAATGGACGTGTATTTGTGGTGCTTATGGTAACTGCATCGTGTCACCAAACACAGATTAACAGAATTAATCTCTTTAGAGACTAATTAATCTCTTTAGAGATTAATTTCTAATCCAGGGCACTTGCCCAGCATCAGCTGAAGATCAGCGATAAAATTTTGAGGACTACTGTAGTTGTGACTAGCCCAGTAGCAAAGAAATGTGAACTGGCCATTGGCATGCAGAGAACAGTGGGAAAAAATACTTAAAGGCCACACAACCTAATTGCTGGAAATATATCCATCTGTATTCATTACTATATATTCAATATATCATCTATTTTGGTTAGATTCAAAATGGAAAAAGATTTATAATGCCACTTCAGGCATATGTGAAAGATGAACTGGGTGAATTTCAACAAAATAAAATGTTAAACTTAGCATCAGGAGAAACATTCCAGCTGAGAGAACCACTGGGCTGGAATAATCGCCTCCAGTGACTGGTGACAGACTATTGCCTGAGTAACTCAAAAGTAACAAAAATGAAATCCAGTGGGCATTGGCAAAGGTTTAGTCTAGATAACCTAATAATAGATATCGTCTGCTCTATTTTTTGTGATTCAAAGCCAGTAGTAGTTTCCAAATTCATTAGTGAAAATGGGCTAACGTCATCTCTTGTGCTACTGCATTTAGATCTGCATTGGCCGTGCATAATTTCGGGTTTTATTGCATGAACAGGAATAAAATAATTATGCAAAAGGCGTTCGACACAACTGAAAATACTAAGGGCTTAGTTATAGGTATGTGGAATACAATCTAAACATGATTGTGTTCCAGGAATTTTAGGATGTTTTTACTTACAAAGTATCTCAGTAGTGCAGAATAAATCTTCTGAAGTTTGGTAGAATCTTTTCACAGAATTAAATGCAGAGTATAGGTAATATTTTTAAACCTCTAGAATTGAGCAAAGGCTGCTCTCTTTGCTACAGAGTTCCAGTTTTAGTAATTCTGTAGAACTAGATGGAAGTTTCGGTAAAAAGAACAAATGAGCTGTATTTCCAAAAGCGAACAGACATTTGGAAATTATGCACTTTATTTTTGTGCTGTTTTCCCATAAGAACTCAGGAGAACTTACATCTCATATACATTTGCTTTTGCTCCTTGATCATCAGGAAAATGCATTCCTCACTTCCACACTACTTTTCCCAGCTGCAACTGTACTGGAAAAGTCTTCCAACACCATCACCATCCTTTATCAGCTTTCAGGTGCTGAGCATCCCTCCTTTAACATTAAAACGCAACTGAGAGAGTTCCTGTGGAGTGGTTCCCTGGCAGGAGCTACTGCTGGGACCCCAGCCTCTGTATTGCTGGAGATGTATGGGGTCAGAGCCCTGGCAAAACCCTGAAAATTCAGGGAGATAGTTCTGTAATTCTCTCTTGGCCTAAGCAGCTTAGAAGTTGTTTGATGGGTGTTATTTCATTAGCTGGGGATGAAAATCTTAATAGGCTGAAAGGTAAGGGTGAATTTATTCAGAAAAGTCTTCCAGAGAAGTCTAGGCTGGTAACTTGAGATATTTTTAATATTTTATAAATCTTTATGCAGGTGACAAGTGAAGAAATTGAAGACGGATGGTTTTGAATAGGATTCACCCTATCTGAAAGGTCCAAAGCTATTTAGAAAATAGAAAAACCACACTGAACCATATTTAGTACAGCAAGCGGCGTTGCCAGGTACCACTGTCCTCTCAAATGGGAAGTCTTCTGGAATCCCTTGTTGCTATGAGACTAAATATCTCTGTACAGTGTGAGCGCTGAACCAGATTTTGCTCCCACTTACACTAGTGTGCATGTAGAGTGGCTCCCCTGTGGCCGGGAAGCACAGTGCCGCATTCCGATGTCTCACTTACAAAAGGGTCTGATCCAAAGCCCATGGAAGCCCAGGAGTATTCGTCTAATTCAGAAGCTCAAAGAAGACAGACTAGTTTAAAATGGGAGAAGGGCTATCATCTTGCACCTCAAAATGAGCAAGCAATTCGGGGATTTTGACCCATTGACAGTGGGTCTTCACATGCTTTTAGTCAAAAAGAAAGTAATGTGTAAAATTTTTCATGGGATTACTCTCCAAATTTAACATGTTCAAACTGAAAGACGCATGTTGCTTATCCTGGACTGCATAAACTCTTATGTTTGAGACACTTTTAAAATCCACTTATCTGTGGACTTAAAAGCTGCTATATCAGGGTTCTTTTGTTTGCTTAAGTATAAAATGTGTGAATTTTCTTTAGCTACTTGACACTTTTTTCTTTCACCCATAAGACAAATAAACAAACAAAACCCAACTTGAACTGCACCCAAGCATGGCCAATTTCTCACCGAAGTGTACATTTCAGAATGAAAGTTTTACAGTGGAGTATCTCTAGTGTAGCTATGACATTCCTTTAACGTTGCATTGCTGTAATCTTCAAATATAGTAAATGCAACAAATGGGTTTATAGGGATTCCTGTGAAGTTGAAAATTCAAAAGATACTTGTTTTTAATGTTTCTCTGCACTATCAGTGAAAACCCAAAAAGCAGAGGGATGAACTTAACACACATCATCAGCAACAAGGGAGATGTTTGCCCAACGAAAAGACTGGTCTTTTATTATGCTGTCCTTCCAAGCATCAGCAAACCCTCCTGTTTTTTTAAAATTAAGAAAATAATTAAATAGGAAATATTTAAAAAAGATTAATGCAAACACGTAACCAAAGAGCTATGAAAAGAAAAAAGCTCTTAGCGTGCAAGTATTGCCTTACTTAATGCGCTTTCATGTCTATCCCGGATAAACCGGGGTAACGCACGGGCCACCGGTACGTTATTGCTAACGTAGTGCGGTAAATCCACAGCCGGCTCTCAGGAACACCGCAACTTTCAGCTCGTCGCGGAGCTGCACGGCGGGAAGCACCCGCCGCCGTGCCGCGCCGGGCCGTGCCCGGCCGGG
>VYXH01005421.1:179187-232416 GCA_013397275.1 Burhinus bistriatus
GGCTCCCGCGGAGACGGAGCGCTGATTCATGGGGGCCCGCGCCGGCCGCCTCGGCCAGAGGAGCGCGGCGCTACCGCTGCCGCTGCCCCCGCGCGGGGTGTGAAGCCCCGGCCCCTCCTCCGCAGCCCCGGGCTCGCCCGCCCTGCTCGGGAGTGTGGTCCCTGCCGGGAGCCGCCGCGCCTGGCGCACAGAGGGAAGCGTTGATGCATCGCTGTGGAAATTCATTGTGTGACTTTCTGGGTATTTACTGAGTTTCAGACCGAGATGCAGCTCTTGAAAGCTTTATGGGCACTAGCAGGAGCAGCGATCTGCTGTTTTCTTATATTTGTCATCCACTCACAGTTTCTTAAAGAAGGTAATTATATCTGCATGTCTACATACCCTGTTCTTTAATACTAAGGTCTTTACGAGGTGCCTTAATTATTTTTACTGTTTCCAGTATGTTCTATTTACAGCAGCGCTTCCACGCTATTTTTCCTTTCCGTTAAAGCCTTCTCATTTTTGTTCCTTTAGATAATAGGTAGCTTTAGTCTTACATTCTTGGTAAATGTGTATATATATATATATATATAAAATCTGTTTGATGTTTGTATTCAGCGTTTTAGCCAATGTTTCATGTCTTTATGGGGCATGTATAGCGTACAGAAAATATTTGTTGCTATCAGATGACCACAGAACAGTAGTCATCATGGGAGTATTAATAAACCGAAAACCCCGTAACAAGTAAACGTCTTATTTTTATACCAAATCAATAGGCATCCTTTCCCTCTTCCTTATTCAGTACATTTTCAATAGATGGCACTAAAGTTCTATGGAAAGGGCAGGGCAGAGCAAATCCTGGGCATTCAGCATCTTCCTCCTTCTCCTTGCTGCCCCAAAACTGGAAGAGGCCTTTGCATGGTTTCAAGGCTCCTGTTTTTTCCACCTTGTGGTCAGAAAATTGTGATTACAATTTACTGGAGAAGATAGTTTGGATTGTGTGGCAGGCTTTCTTCTTTTTTTTGCTGTGTGAGTTGGGTGGGAAAAAAATGTTTGATTAAGTGGAATTTTCTTGGGGAGTAACCCTCGTATTGCTCTATTTTGTTTTCTTTCCTCAGGAAATTACTCTTCCCCCCCCCGCTAAATTAATGATTCCACTGCTTATTTGTACAGCAAACTGTAGTCTGAAACTCAAGTGTGAATCCTGAGAGATGTGTATATATTTGGTGGTGTGTGGGAAAGCCCAGTACTGTTCTTCAAACAGTGTTAACAAATCTAAGACAACAATATGGGACTTTTGGTGAAACCATTTATTCTTTTTTAGCATTGTAATATAGTTGAGATTATAGCTGCCGGGAGAAGGAGCCCCGCTCAGCTTGGAGTGCTGGCTGTGCAAAGCAGGGAAGAAAACTTTTATGTGACTGGGACAAAGTTTCACTCCAGACTGGGCAAAGCGACAACCTTGCGACCACTGAAGTATCGCTACTGGTTTTAATTTAGTGTCAGTCCAAAAAACCGCATGAGACTGTACATTTTCACAGATCTTTTCTGACATGAATAAACACTGATTTGCCTGATTTGGTTAATTAAGAAGCGTTATCCAGATATCTCCAGTGCCAGAGATTTCTCCTTTAAGAAACCTGCCCATGCTTTAATTGCATCGTGTGCAATGCCTCCCACATAGTCACTTATTTAACATTCTTTTAAAATGCTCGGACTAGTGTATTTATGTGTCTCTGTCTAATGAGATAGCTCGTTTTGAGGAGATCTTGCAGAATGAAATACTGCCAGTCATTTCAGGCTATTTTTTTGTCAGTATTTGCCATCATGCTGCTTTTTTTTTTTTTTTTCCCCTTCAGTCTATCACTGCTTGATTTTGAGACCTGTGTTACTGTAAATAATCCATATAGGAAGAGGCATTTTGTTTCACTTAAAATATTTCTTCCTGCATTGTAGGAGTAGAAAGCTAGAAATTAATATATAAAACCAGAAGCCATGGCTGTACACCAGGCACTTTAGCATTTTACATTGCTTCTCCTCCGGCATCTATAGCCACTCTTCATGTGGACTGCAGAGAGAAAACTGAAGCTCTTGAGCTTGTCGGATAACTTAATTGCATCAGTTTATTTGTATTTGTGGAAAAAAAAAAACCAAAAACCAAACAGACTTCTGCTTTGTTTAACACTGAGAACTATATACTTACTGTAAATACAGATTGCGTGTGTTGGGCTAGTTGTCAGCCTTTTCTTGACGGGTGCTAATCTCCACAATAGCATTTTGACCTCTTTCATATAATTACTTCAGCAGTGTATGTATTCCTTTTTGTAGTTTCAGTCATGACCCTGGATAGTTTAGTGGAATTGACTGAAAGTCTATGTGGTATAACTGAGTTTTTTCTTTATGAAGAACTTTTAAAATAAAATAATAATAAAAAAAGATTGGTTTAAGCATAATATATTCAAATGCAGGCATCTAAGAGAAGGAGAAATAGATCACAGAAGATTTAAACTATATATTGTAAACAGTTTGCAAAAGCAAGACTTACATTTCCTTTCTTTCTCATTTTAAAACCTGCTTCTTTTTTTTTAATTATTTTCAGTAAGAAAGCAAGGGAAAGAAGTGTGACAAAAGGACTAGTGAATAATTTAACCATATGCCTGCCATATTAGTTTACTATGTAAATACGTATAAAGAAGAATACATGTGAGGTGGCTGTTACCTTACCTTCAGAAGATTTGAAATTCTTTTCTGATATCAGAGTTAGCCCTTCACATTAAAATTTCAAAAAATGTTAGGAGTGGTATGTCTTATTAGACACAATGTTGTTAGAGTGTTGATTTCCTGGCAAAAAGATTAATTTCCCATCGGAGCCTAATGAACTACATGGGCTCATTGTTTGTAACTCAACTGTGTGGTCGAATTCCTAAGTTAAATGGTTGGACATTTTCATTTGATTATTTCTTGTGGAGAAGGATAATTTCCTATAGTCCCAAAGAACAAACAAGTAAGCCACCAGTTTGCCTGGTTTGATCAGATTAGCTGATTAGCACATATCTCCTGAGACAGTTTGACAGTACAAGTTCATACACCAAGCATCTCTTTTGTATGCAAGACAATTGATTTAAGAAGAATGACATGTAAAATTAATTAAAGGTCTGACTTAATTTATTAAGGCACACTCTTTTCATTTTTGCATGTTTTGTAATATTTACTGCTTATTATTTTTCCAAAGGCAGGTCTTAATAGAAAACTGACATAATCTTCACTTTTTACAACATCTCAAAATGATATAATTACCACGTCTTTTTCTGTATTCATTTTCATTTTACTCACTTGGCATTAGTAATGTTATCTGTTATGTTGAACTCTTATCATGTATTAACACAAGATGTTGTTATGATTTCAGTTGTACTGCATGGCTATAGTGGGTAGAACTTTCATTGCATCCAGCTGAAACTTATTACCAGAACCAAATTCTCCTTCAGCCGCATTCATAAATATGAGATGGTGTGTTGCAACAGTCAACTGAGAGTTTTCACACTGTTAATTTTTCATTTTAGTTCCTTTGCTGAACGTAGATTTTTCTCTAAGTAGCCCTGTCTTAATTCTTAAATATTTTTATATACATTTTTGAATTAAGGCAGGTTAGTAGTAGCATTACATTACTGCCGTTTAAATGGTGTTAAGAAACAATGAATGCTTGTTCTGAGATGAGTGGGAAAGAGCTATTTAAATGTCTATTTTCATGAATATGTTTTTTTCAGGAAGTGAAGAATGGGTGACACAGGGTGCCATTTTTCCACACTTAGGCTTTTGTGAGGAAATACAGGTCGTCCTGTGGCTAATCCGTTCCCCTATGTCCAATCTGTCCTTCAGTGTTTCTAAAAGATGAATAGAGCTGTGAACCCAGAAGAGGGTATTGTGATATATAATTGCAGTCCCATGCCTGTCTGATCTTCCTGCAAAGCAGTTTAACATACTCCAGTCAGCTGCGGTCAGTATGGAGGGGTGCAAAAAATTGAAATATCTAAAACTTTTTGCATACACCATTGAGAATTAAAAGTAAGGAATTACCTTTGCTGCTCATGTCTGATTTTAAACAGTTTACAATCTCTTACTGTTTAACACATTGATGCAAAGAGAACTGAAAAACATTGAGTTGATGTTACGCACATTGCTTGTGGGAACTCCTTTGCCCCCAGACCAGTACCCTTTTCACCTAGTAGAACATTTTAACCATTCAGACACAGGGGTGATGGGGAAAGGAAAAGGATACAGTTTCTGAACGTGTCTTTGAATCCCTTGGAAAGCGGTGCGGTTGGGGAGTAACTTTGCAAGAGTATGTATATATCGCAGCCAGGGCGTGTTACAGCCCTGGATGTACTTCAAAGCTTTGTTTATCCTGTGACCACTTATTAAGAGACTAGAATGTCTTATCTATCAAGGGCAATTTAATATTTTGAATGGTTTATGAGATTAGACTAGTGTGAGCCTTGTTTGCTCAAAGTGTAGAGGACTGGAGTATTCAGATCTCAAACCCACGTTCTTAATCGGTTGGGGAGATATTAGTAGTAAGCTGTGTAAAATAGGGTGATTTTCTGTTGATATGCTGCAGCAGTTAAGTAGAAACAGGAGAATTCCAATACTTCTGTTATAACCAGATGATAATGGCTATAAACCAGATTTTTAGTATCACTTGTGTAGATTTAGTATATGCTTGTATATACGAATAGGGTGTCTGTTTAGTACATTTTTCATAATTATCATTTTTTTCTGTCTTAGGCAAAAGTTAGCAATTATTGGTTATGGTCTTGTTGGCACTTCTCTGTCAAACACATTTAGACCAATTAGTGTCACAATAGCAAAAATACTGCAGCACTTTCTTGAAAAGAATGCATTTATTACACATAATAACTTGGTTAAGGTTTATACTTAATATATTTATTCTGTCACTTTTTACAGAATTAAATATTTTAGCCTGCTCTAAAAGTATGGAAAAAGCTTTATGCATGTTTTTGAGTTCTTAGGGTGTACATTTTTGATACTGAAAATAGTAAGGATCATTATTCTATTTAGCTGTCTAACCTCAAACAGCTCTGCTACTCCTCTGCTAATGTTTGAACATGTCTGCTGACAGTATATCCAAGATAATTTGTTCTTATAGCCTGATAGCTTTATAAAGTTGCTAAAGCTAATGTTTACTGCTGTGTAAAACATTTTGAGGAAAGGATTTTTTATCTTCTGAAACTTTTTGAGACTTTGGCCCTCAACATTTTCCTGGAAAGAATTTAAATGTGACTTATTACACAAATAATATTGCCAGCTTTTCTTAAAATTAAAAAAAAGAAAGACTTGAAACAATTAAACAAAGCGAAAAAGAGAATTGCTCTTACGAACGTGGGGAAGAAAGTTTGGGTTTATGTTAGAGTTGTTTTTTTCAGTTTGCCCTTTTATGCTTAACCTGTGTCTCAAAACAGTAAGATACCTCGTGTACCAGATGTGCTGCATATGTTACCTATATATAGTAAAACTGAGTTGAGGACAGTGTGTCCCAGCTGCAAAGTTGCCTGCTTTTGAGGGGTTTGTTACTTTTAGCATACTGTAGTATAATTCTTTTCTCCTGTTTGTCTTCTGTACGTTTTTTTGTCGGGTTTGTGGAGAGGCAAATGTGAATGAGATTATCAGAGCAGCACATCGGGCTAGAGAGAGGCACAGAATGCAGATGTGGAAGGTTTCTCTTCCCATCCAGGAAACAGATTTGACAGTTAAAAAACCCTAAGCTTGAAAAAATGCTGCACAAGGAAAGAATATGTGAAAAGTAACCAGTCTGGGAGTGGGTTTTTTTGCATTTTTTATAGTTTTATGACAAATAAATAAAATTAAGAAGACCCAGTTCAGTGACTATTTGATAATATGTGGCACAACAGGACTGAAGAAAAATGAGAGAAGGTCCTGCTTTGAGATAAAATAGCTTTGTATTTGAAAAGCTTTGGTATTTTCAGAGGGTTTTTTTAAGACAGGGTTAGAGAAGTATAGCAGTGAAAGGAAGCTATGCAGACAAAAGGTCTTGGTGATTTTCTTTTGAGGGAGGCGAGAAAGATGTTGTCTATCTGGCATCTGCTGTGCCGGGATGTACCAAGAGGGGGAGTCTGACAGTTCTCCTACCCATAGAAGGTAGTTTTGAAATACACTCTATGGTTTTGGGTGATGAAAATGAAAGATGTTTGTATCTTCACAGGGAAGTGCGCCATAGATGGTATAAAACCGCTACTTTTCCCGACTGAGCAACTTGAAAAAAGGAATTAGTAACAGATTTTCAGTAGCCTTTTTGTGACTGCCTGTTTTCATGCCTCAAGAGCACAAGTGAGGAATTATTGACCTTTCTCAGCATTTATCAGCACTGCCTGTTCTTAAAGGCAGTACTATAGATTGATGTGAATCACATCATACAAAAGTGCATGCTTGTTAGGTCTGTTGACTAATATTTATTTTTCTTGTTTCATAGCAAGCATACACTGTATCAAATATAAAGCTGGAATAAAAGCAAGACACACAATTGAAATTTTTTTAAACTGAATTTAAAAGGGGACATTGAAAAAAAAGCGTGTATTTAGAGGTCATGAGTTCAATATGGTATTGGTAAGAAAAGCCATAAATGTCTTTAATTCACCTGTCAAAATAGAGGTAAAATTGTTCTCTTCTCATATATATTTAAAAATAACTTTTTATAATCATATGAAGAAAAGAGACAACACAAGTTTTTGTGCTAATGATAACAACAGTATTTGTTTTCTGGTAGTATTAGATGTCCCACTTGGAATCGGTGGCTCAGCCGAGTATGACGGGCCAACTGTACTGCATGTTCATACAAGTGCAAGCCAGGGATCTATTCCATCCAGTATCTGGATTTTAGGAAAGATTTATTTTGCTGAGAAATTATATCCTCTTGCCACTTATAACCCATAGTGATAGAAGGTTCTGTTTAATAACAAAATCCGATTATTTGCCTAAATGTGCTTTTTATGCCTGTTCTAGAAATCCAACACAATATAATGAATCTGCCTATTCATTATATTTTACCTTTGGCACTACATCAGTTCACAAGTAAATGCTAGTCAGAACAATAGATCTTCCTACTAATTGTTGTTAGTCTTGTGAAAAGCAATGAGTAACATGTTTGAAATATATCCAAACAGCGAATTAACATAGAAATAACCAGAAAAAAATAATGTAACAGATCAATACCTATTGAAATATTTTCTAAAAGCAGATGCTGTACTAATGTGTGTTTTCATGTGAGTGATTTATTATTTTTGACCGCATGGAGGGAAGTAGAAGACTGTGTTAATTCATCAGGTGAAAAATTGTATCTATAATAGACCAGTATATTCTGGTTCTCAGCTTCTTTCTCACGTGCCACAAGGCTATATGGTAGTTCAAAGTCTAGATGTTTAATGGCAGTCACACATGAGGAAAGATGTAGGCCAAATTACGTGGATCCAAAAAGAACAACTGTGCAACTTTAGAAGATACGACCTAGGAAGAAGTACTGAAGAGACTAGAGTTACTGAGTTTAGAGAAGAGATTACTAGCATGATAAGAGTTTTCAGTGGGTAAAATTCTGGCTTAAGGGTAACAAACTGTTCTTTCTCTAAAGTTGGAAGATTACAAGAAGCAATGAGTGCAAACTGATTTGAGGGAGATTTAGGTTAGACGTTAGGAAGGATTGCAGCAAGGCAAATTTGTGTTGTGCATCAGGGAAGACTTGCCAATGGCAAGAACAGTTAAGCATTGGAATAGATTTTCTTGGGAAGCTGTGAAACGAGAGAGTTTACTTTCAGGTTAAAATATTATCTGTTAGGAATAGTATCATCAAGTTGAAGCCGACAGGCAGACTAGGTGACCACTTGAAGTCCCTTCAAGTCTTATCCTTCAAAATGTTTGCTTACCTGAAGCTTACTTAGAAAGATGAAAGATATTTAAACATCTCAATTTAGGGCAGTTTTCTGTTGACTGCTGGAGTGAATAGGCTCATGAGAAGACACACTGGGATCTGAAAGTATTCAGGGGACAAATACAACCTCAAGAAAACAACCAGTATTTTAACTATTTTATGAGCTAAATCGTGCCACTTTTTATGCCACTTTTTGAGTTGCAGATGTAATTTAAAAAAAAAAAAAGAACAGAATCTCACAATTTATGTAATTAAAGATCACTATTTTAAGTGCTGTTTACATTGCAAGCTCTTTAGGACTTGAAGGCATCCTGAAGCAGGGCCTTGCTCTGTTCACTCTTCTTCGTGTATAAAGAGTAATGAAATCAGAATATTAGTGTCATTCACTCTATGTTGGAGCCGTGAGGTGTCATACTCCACAACTTGTACTTGGAGCAAGTCCTGTCTGGAATTTGTTCATGTCTCTGGAACAATTACGTACTACACAGTTGTTCTACTTCGAGGTGTGGAAGAGCTGGATACTAGTTATTGTTTCCTTGAGCAGCACTGACATTTATTTGAAGACAGGAAATAGGAAAGTTTTTAGAAGTTACTGTATTGCAAGTTAAAATTTCTTTACCCCTTTACTGTAGTTTGACAAAAAGCACTCACATTTTATGTGGTTCTGTGGTGACTGCTAATTAATCATGACAATGATGTTATATGATATCTTATGTAGTTTGCTACAGTTTTTATGGTATTAAATTACATGGTTTTCTGCATAATTCTTTCAATACAAATTTATGCCTTTAAGGAAGAAAAAAATAAACCACTGCTGCATTATTCAGGGTTGTACATATTTTGGAGATGTGGATCTGGGAATAGATTTAGCCTCAAGAGAATCAAACAGTTGTTTGAAACGGTCACTGCTTGAGTATCACCTTGCTTACGGCTATGAACTAATTGAGATTAAACTAAAATGATTGTGAAATGCTTCCTTTTCCTGTTCATCGGCAGTTCCCACTATCTGTTAATGCTTTACAAGTATTATTTAGTCATTAAAAAAACTGGCTGTGCTTCTGGGTTCCTCTTTTGTTCTAGCTTTTGCCTTTGTTTTTCTAAATACATGCTGGTAGATGAAGTAAAGAGTCTTCAGCTTCATTTATTGTGAGATCTTGTAACTGTTGTCAGCATTTTTGTATGTTTGGCTATAAAACTATATAGATTGTACCAGATGCTGCCTTAACTTATTTTATAGAATTATAATGGATGCTGATGAGTCTTAGAGTCAAGCCTTTAAAGATAAAAATCCCTTTGCTGTGTGTTATTTTTTTTGGTAGTATATAGCAATTGCCCTGTTTTATTGACTCTTTTCACCTTTCTATTGTTTTGACTAATGTTTTAGTAAAACTTTTTATATTTTAATGTTATAAGAAGTTTTATGTCTTCCCTAAAGACTATAACAACATTAAAAATGTATTATACCTGTTATTTAGGTAATAAGTGGTATGATTTTAAAGTGGGCTGAAGACCTGAGAACTCCCATTGCCTGCAATTAGAGATTGTGAGATAAAACATACGGGTTGAGCATTTTCTTGGCCATGTCCACTTAATAATTTCATGCCAAGGCCCAACAGGTTTATTGTTATTACTGGTTAATTCATAACTAGACAAATATCCATTTGTTGTGTTATATATACATCACTTGTAGTGCTAATTATTTCTAAAAAATACATTGTAAGATCAGTGTATAAATTAGCAGCAGTTTTTCCTTTTTATTGCACTTTCCTGAGCCTGAAAGCATTTCACAAGCCACACATGGCTTTTCACTTTTATGTAAACTGTCTCTGGTAACAGCCTTCAGAAATTAGGTATGGCTATTGTATAACGGCATCCTCCAATGCAGTGAATTATTAGTGTTAGTAGTATGTGCTTCTGTTTAATTATGCACTGAGGCCTCACCTAGAGCCAGAACTGTACCCTTGCAGTCACTTAACAAATCTAGAGACGCTTGCAGTTCACTGAAGAAGTACAAGAAAAAAGATTGTTAAATTATACATGAACAAGTAGTTAAAATAACAGAAGTTATGAACTATCATTTCTCCTCAGTGTCTCTTCACAGGCTTAATGCTTCTCTACAGCTGGAATAGCCTAATTTCTTCAGTGGTCCTTGTCCACTTCCAGCACGTTCCTTCTGCCTTCTGTCTTGCATGCTCTCCCAGGTGAATGCAGCTTCATTCTGCACGTGCGTGTGGGAACATGGGCAAAAAAGGAGAGGATCAAGGGATCTGTTATGATTCTGAACATTGTGCTTTTCTTCCCTAGTTTCTAGGCTCTCTTAGAAACAAATTCCAAATCAGCTTTGCCTGTATACTTTTATAACTATATGTATAGCCTTGACTGTCCCTCTGTGCATTATAAAATTCTTCCAGTCTGATTTTTAGGTTAGAATATGGCTGGCCGTATGATCTAGTTCATTGGGCATTAGGGTGTTGTGTAGTAGCTAATGAGTTACAGTATTTTGATTTAGTTTTGTTTGAATATAGTCTGAAAATTTTCTTTTCTACTACTGAGAACTAAGATGAACAAGGAATTTGTGCCTTTTTTGTAATTACTTCCTCTTTGTGAGATGGGAATTTTTCACTAGATGATTCAGTTGCAGACTTCCAGGCAACTGGTCCCTCAGGAAGCCAGTACAGATCGTAGAATCATAGAGTGGTTTAGGTTGGAAGAGGCCTTAAAATCATCTAGTTCCGACTCCCCTGCCATAGGCAGGGACACCTTCCACTAGATCAGGTTGCTTAGATGCCAATGCTGCGGAGACCAAGTCTATGTGTAGTTAAGATCGTATATTTTCATGTGCATTTTATTGTAGCATTACCCTTTTAAGTTTTCTTCATTTGTTTTGTGAACTCTATCATGGTGACAGCTAAAATGCATTAGATTTATAATAATTCTTAATATTAAACCCAGTTCATAGAAATCATGTATGTTTAGTAATTTGTATTATGCTGTATAATGAATGTAAAGTCTGTATTTGTCACTGGTATTTTAATGACTAGTTTGAAAATTATTTTCAGTTCACAAGATTAGATTTGCAAACCTCCCTTTTTCAGCAGACAAATGATGGAAGTCGAATTAAAATCTGAGCTTGTCTCTCAGATTCATTCTAATGCTATGACTTTCTGACATGATGTTGAAGGTGTCAGATTTATCTCTAGGCTTATATAGTTCCTGTTCTCTGTAACAGGAACTGCAGACACCTGTGCATCTTCAGACAGGCAGGTTCTTGAATTCAGTAAAGCTGTCCAGTACTAGAGTGGTGTGTCAAAACACAATTTTCTTCCAAAGAAAACAGAGCAATCATATTTTCTTCTCCACCTTTTTTTTTTTTCTTTCTTTTTTTTAGAAGAAGAGAAAAGAACATGGTAAAATTTCAATGGAATTAGTAGTAAAAAGAGCAAGAAAAGCACTGCAATTTGCAGCATACTTTCCTTTTCTAACAGTTTATAATTATAAAAGCAAACAGAGAAACCTTTGTCATAGCACTACTCATTTGTTTGATTGCTTTCTCCTGCATTTGTTTATGGTTTAAAAGTGGTCAAGGTTAAGCAGAGATGTGCTTAGTAACTGTGATTTAATCATGACTTCTTCTCAATGTAGCTTCATTTTTTAATATAAGCTGTAGCCATTTGAAGTAAAAAGAGCTATTCTGGATCCATATATGAGAAAAGACTATGCACAAGCACAAAGGAAATAAAGAGTTTGTAATGAAGCCTTATTGTTAATTTACATTTTGAAAGAACAAAAAGTTGCCATCCTAATATGTAGGTTGAAAAAATTTTCTAAATCTCATGTATTAGACTGAGGGAACTCTTAACTTGCATCACATGTTCTCAAGTTTTGTGAATAAGAGCATAATTCTGTGCATTTGTGCAGAACATAATAAAATATGAGGGCATGGGTAGGTTATGCAAACTGAGCCTTTTCCAATCAGCTTTCTAATTATGCTGTTCCTAAGATAATTGCTATTTGGGTTTTTCTCCTGAAAATAGTAAAATATATAGGTGTTTTCCAGTATAAGAATTTGTTGCAGCTCTGTTGTTGTTCAGCAACCGTGCATTTAATATTGATGATTTTTAAACAGGCGGGACAGTATATTCTGTCTTTTCTCATAAATTTCTTTTTAATTCTATTTAATTCACTAATTCTTTTTTCTAGAACAACCTTACCAGTAGTATTTTCTGTATGAAACAGAGTAAATAGACCAAAAGATAGAATTAATAGTGAGATCCATTTTTGCTACTTTAAAAGACCAATTTTAGTATTGTGCACTATGAGTATTGTAAACTCTAGTTCTGAGTGCCATGGACTGCTCTGTTAGCTTTCTAACTCCATGTGCAGCCAAACTGAGCAAATTACTGTTATGGAGCAATTTGCAGGGTCAGTTGTTTAACTAGTTAATTTACTGCATATCTCAAGTCTCATCAGACAGCCAGTTTTTATTTTCAGTGCTATTTATATATTTTATACTTTTCAAGAAATATGTAAGAAATAATAGTGCTTGCACCCAGTCATCATCTAATGCTTTCCAAATATCATTGTGTTGGATCTAACTCTACTAATGACGGCCACTGACGTTTTGACTCATGAGATGTCTGAGCTATTTAACTTTTTAAGGTGTTTTTTTTGCTGGTGCATGATCCAGTTGAGTGTTACAGCTTGAATAATTTTCCCACACTGGTGTGTTAGATATGGAATCATAAAAAGTAAGTCAAAAGCCCACAGCAGAACTAAGCGCACCTAAACCGTTGCTCTGCTTTAAGACCTCTGATGATGGAGATTCTACAGCTTTCCTGGATTTTCATGCTGCACTCATCTATTATGTCTGCATTTACTCTGAGTGGTTGCTGTGGTATCAATCATTTTGTCATGTGGGAAGGCTGGAGCAGAAAGCACGCGCACAGAGCAAGCTCTTTGAAATCCTAACATACTTAACCCAATTAAATCATAAAGATGGTACTTTATGTATGATTGCTGGGTTGCAGTTGCAGTATGTGGTGAATGGCAAACCAAAAAGCAGTGCTCACTCCCTGCTAGACAGGAGGGAGGACCTGCTGGGAACACAGAGGCTCAGTGGTGAGGTGTAGCATCCCTAACTGGGGAGACAATGCTGGAACAATTCTTCTCCCTCACTGTTCTTCCCTGGCTCCTGCCCTTGAGGGGACTGCGGCCATTTTTTTGTACTGTGGCCACCTTTGTGTTTGCACCTCATAGAAGGGTGTTTTACATATGGGAGATAAATGTTCCTTACTTTCCTTTTTATACTGGTTCTACTGAACTTCCAAGGCTGCATTCCTTCAGTAACCATTAACTGACTGTGATTTGTGTTTATACCCCCTGCCTCTGCCGTCATCCTGTGCTTACACCCTGGGGGGCTCCTACTCCACATCACTGCAGCATCAAGATGCCTTCTGGTACTGCTCTCTGTGCTCTTCCTCTGCTTTTCCCAAATATCCCAGGGCAACAGACCACTAGTGGTTTTAGAGTTCTCCAAGGATTGCTACTTAATGATATTTCAGAGCTTTTAAATGCAGAGTCCATGCGTGTCGCTGTTTAGGAGTAGCATCTGTGAAGCTCTTGACCACCTACTGTGGTTGCCTAACTTGCTGTATGTCTTGCAAACACAGTTCGTAACAATGCGTTCCCTCTTGTGACTAATGTCTTTCTTGTGTTGCTTTGCTTTGTACAGAAAGGTAAATGTTTAAGGGAGAATTTTTCTTGATTTTTTTTTTTTTTCCGTTTTCAAAATACATGAGTTCCTCTTCATTTGAGGTAGAGAAGGTGTTCAAAGCGGCACACCTTGCTCTCCAGCAGTATGATTTCTGACAGTCACTGGCAAACCTCTATCCAATGGGAGAAAACTGGGAAATAGTAGGATAAAAAGTCAGGTTTTAAATCCATTTTTATGTAAACATGTGGTCCTTGGAAGCGTTTAGGACACACAGTTGCTGCTGTTGTCAATCTTGAATAGTTTTGAAAATCATCCATCTCTAATTGCTACTCTGTGAAGTCTAACTTTGTGTTTCTGTTTCCAAAAGTCTTGGCAAATATGTAGCTTATTTCTTTATGATAGAGATGGTAATTGAATTGTATGGTAGAGGGCAAAATCTATTAGGAAATACTCCTTGCATGCACCTCCACTGGGACGGGGATGAGCCGAGGCTGGGCCATGGGCCCACGGGTGGGCCTGGCTCGGCGGGGCCCACGGCCGGGCAGGGCTGTGGTGAGCCGGGGACCGGCCCTGCTGTGACATTGCTGGGGCAGGGGCTGATGCCTTGGGGTGGAATGGGGTCCTGGGCCGAGGGCGGGTGTGGGGTGTGCCACGCAGGGACGTTAGTGTCTGCAGGGCCCTGACATTGTGTCTGCTTTTGCAGCTGATCCAGTAAGAAAGCCACTTAAAAGTATTATAAATGCAGCATGAGAATACCAGCGTGCATTGACACACTGATTTATTTTGCATATTATGTGGCAGACATACACGTGTGTTTTAAAGACCACGCATATTACTTTATGGATGGGGTAACGGGTTCTGAACAAGCTCGATCTGGACTGGCAGCTAAAGAGAACGTGAGTCCTGTGCTTCGGATGATTGACATGGCGCTGCTTGATGTCAGTACCTCGAGGACGCAGGATCTGTGCTGCTGAAAACGCCCCTTCAGAAAGATAGAACAGGAATCCAAAAGAGGAGGGGTAATACTGATTTGAGCTATATGGGACTTTCTCTAAGTCATCACTGATGTATCAGGTCCTCCTTCTCTAAGCTGTGTACAGTAAGAAATTTGTTGTGTTTTAGTAGTACCCAAAAGTTTTAGAAAGGCACGAAGTTGTCTTCCATGGATGTGAGTTTGTGAAGTGTCTTGGGATACTTCTCAACAGGCACTATTATATCACTGCAGGATAGTTTTAAACTAGTATTTTAATCTCCTTTCCAGGTCCCTTTTTTCCATCTGGTGCTTCAGCTATTGAATAACATTGAATATGGGACATCATAGTTGATCTACAGCAATGGACTGTGTTGCTGTGACATAGAGTTTAGGAATCATTCTAGTATCACACAGAAGGAGTTGCTCAGAAGTAGTGAAAAGATGTAGTTATATACAGTAATCTTAAAACAAATTGTAGAAATCAGGAGCAAACTGTGCATGGTTAAATTGCTTTTTCCTCTGTCTATATTGCTTATTATGAAGTTACAACAATATGACTTGCATTCCCACAAGTAAAGTAATACTTTACTGTATTTGTGAATGTGATAGAGTAGCTCATATTTTAGATATTGTCATGCTTGAATTATATATAGACATATCGATTCATTTGAACTGCAGTAATACAAAGTGCCCTTCGTGTTCCTGTATGCAAAAGACAGGCTGCTGTGTCAATGAAACCACATTGTGCTTCTGTGGGATAATTTCCGTAGTTTGTGATTATGATTTCTCTTCTCAAGTGACATTTGATAGCACTATGATGTGCTGCTGGTAAATCAGTAACCAGAACTATTTTCTAACCCATCCAGCTAAACAATGTGTATTCTTTGTAAATTCTGCAAGTCTCTCAGAAGGTCTCGGTACAGATATGTGCAATGAATCTTTGCTGGTAAAACAGTAGTTGTCTTTCCCTCATCCCTCCGCTACGAAGGCTTTACTTTGTATTTTGGTTGGATCACAATCCCAGCTGTCCTGGAGCTTTGTGAAGCTTATGTACAGTTCTGAGGCTTGACAGGCTTAAGTGCACATTCGTGAATGGTAGTCTGACCAAATTTTGTTTTAGCTGCAAGAGTGACTGCTTGCAGCAGTGTGGATGTGCTGTACTTGTAAGAGAGCTTGCACACACGTTCATTTGCGTCTCAGTACATGGAATGTGCTTTTGAGTTTCAATTGGATGTAGTGACTGCAATTTGGATTTTGGATGAAAACAGGAAATGTTGTGACCACGCAAATGGTATACTTACTGAATCTTTAGTTCAAACAAATGGTGAAAGGTTTTCTTGTATTTTGGAACCCATGGTTTTCATATTCTGTACAGGCAAAAAAATTCTTAAGTTATATATCCATAATGTTCAGCATCATGAAGAATGAGTAAATGTGTTTAAAGTGCATGTTTGTGTTCTGTGGTATTAGGTGTACATATACCGTGAATATGAAGGTGAAGAACATTTCATAAATGCAGTATGCAAGGGACTTGAATATTCTGACTAAATGCTTATTAGTATATGTCATTAGTTTGAAGGAACTTTGTTTTTCAAAGGTTTATAACAAGAGGTGGAAGATGGAGAATAATTATACCCCTGTCAGCTAGTCAAAGACAATTGCTGCCTATCAGCGAGTAATGGTAAATTCTGAGCTTGCAGACTGAAGCATTTGTTGGCAAGAAGCCGCTTCAGCCCTAACTATATGTATTACATGTTTCCTTATAAATGAAAAGTTAATAATCTTAAACACTGTAGATCCCATCTGTCTTCTGATCAGCTCTGCAACTGTTCTGTTGCTCCAGTCCTTTTGCTCCCTTTTTTTCCCCTTCCCTACTTTTATTCATCTAATTAAATTTTTCGAGTTAAGCACCTGAACATCAATCATAGACCAGAACAGTCAACTATATTCTGTCTATAAACTGAGTTTGTGGGGGTTATTTTTCCCCTTACTCCTGTCGTGGGCTGTTTCAAAATTCCATTGCTTCTCTTACTGGAAATCTGATTTTTTTCAAGCCTTAGTTTATTTATAGCATGTATCTGTTTGTTATTTTGTGCTTTCCCTCCTTCCAGTGTTTATCCCTGCTGAAATTATGAATATACCCATATTTCTTCCTAGCCTTTATTTTGCCACACGAAAGAAGAAGTCATGTTTCCAGCATTACTTCAGAATGTGTACTTGCAGTACACTTGTCATTACTTCTTTCCCCCACAAACAGTGGCTCGAAAAGGTATAATCTGAATTTTAACTGTCTTGCAGTGGCGTTGAGCAGTGATGTTTATACTTGCCTTCCTCTTCTAGCAGTACCTCTCCTGTTCCCGTTTGTTAGGATAGCAGTTGTCCTTTTACAGCCTCGTAACAGTGGTAGTGTACAGTTAAACTGCCATCAGTTCATCGTTTTAGTCCTTTTTCCTCCTCTGTCATTTCCAACTAGTAAATTCCCAAATTTTTCATGTAAATTATTTTTAGTTCCTGCCTACTTGGCTTTCTACTTCATTGTTCTCATCCCACTTCTGTTAAACCCATCATCAGCAAGGCATTCAGTTTCTTCCTATGTTGTATTTTGAGCTCTTTCTGTATTAACAATGCCTCTGAAATTTGTGTCTCAGAATTCTTTTGAGCTTCTAATTTAGATGTACAATAAAAAGAATTCAGTAACCACATTTCAAGTAACATTTTATTTTGCACATAAAAAAAGCACTGGGCTAAAAAGCAAGATTTAAGATCTGATATGGGTTTAAGCTGGCATTTGGAGGTTAGATTTCCAAATTAAAGCTGGTACCTACATCTCTGAAGACTTGATCAAAAGTAATAAAAGCCTGTGTAACTAGCTCATTTTTTTAGGACTTGTATCTTATAAAATAATATTCTGGGCTTTCATAATTAAATTAGAAAAACATGTTCTTTCCTTCCTTTTTTTTTTTTAACAGAACTGAACTCATAGCATTTGGTTTAGCTATGGCAATTAATATTTAACGAATCACCTCTAATTTTATACTCCGTATTTTGTCTTCCTGTTTGTAGCTGTAAAACCAGTCAAAATGTGTGATGGTTTTTACTGAGTTGGTTTAGGAAAAGCATCAGCAGAAGATTTAGTGGGGTTATTTATTCTCTGGCAGTTGCACAACAATTGTGTTTTTCTTTTTTTGATACCTGCTCTTTGAGAAACATAGTTTGGAATTGCTACGCTTTCATGTCTACAAAGAAAAGCTTAGTGTCTTGCGAATTTGACTGCATATTTTCCGGTGTATTAGGGATGTGGGCTTTTCAAGTTGGTTTCGTATTTTTAAGTATTTTTACTGTAAACAGATGATCAGGGTGTAGGAGAAGAATAGCTGCAGAGTTTCTCATGTTTTGTCTTTTAAATTTAAGAACCAATTTAAAGTTAGGAGCCCCAAAAGACCCTACTGAATAAAGTGGAAATTGTTAAACATAAATTGTGACAGAAAAACTTTGGAGTTTGGTCATGAAATATCTGTCTTGATTTAAAAAACAAACAAACAAACAAACAAACAAAAACCACCAAAAAAAGAAAAAAAAACATTTTTAGCAATTGAATAGGTGAAATTATATTCCCAAATGCATAATGTTTCCTAGGGAGGATTGTTTCACATTGCTCACCTCTTTCATTTGTAAAGGAACATCTCAAGTTTCTCTTTCAGACCAGCATAAGTGGCTGCAAATAGTAACATTTTATTGGCTTTGGAGTGGAAGATTAGTGCTGTTGTGTGGTGTGAAACTGTAGTTTCTATTTTTTATAGGAACCCCTTGCCTGACTTAAGTTCACTGAAAGTTTAACAGAAGTTCATGATTCTTTTAGGTGAACCATGGCTCAGCTTTGAACCCAAGGAAAACTTTCTGATACTGTTCAATGCCAGCATAAATTGGATTGTCTGAGATCCTGAGATGTCCGATCCTGAAATTCATACAGAGTTTAGGGCTATGAACTCATGAACTACACCGAGAAAAGAAAAAACCTTGTTTTTCTGTAAGCTGTTTTCCATCTCTAATTCTCTCATGCAGTACGTACTTTAATCTACGGACCAATCTCAAAATTCTGTCCTGGTCCCTTGTGTCAGAGAGAGTGATGAAGGTGTTACCTCCTGCTGGCCCTTTCGTTGTATCATTTGCCCTCAGGAGGATTTCATGCTTTATAAATGGCGTCTTCTATCTTCTTTTGAAAATTGTTAATACACTTTTAAAAGGAACAGTCTTAACACATTTACAGTACAGTGCAAACTATAAACTTGATTTATATGGAAGTACATATTTTACCGGAGAAGGCGGTGTACCCTAGATGCCTTTAATCTGACTGTAAATTTACAGGGTGTTTTTAATACTACAAACTAAACTAGAATTGTGAATTTCTGAAAGTGGAGTATTTTGGCTGAGTTGTGTGACCTCCTTTCATCTGTAAATACATCAGTATTTACATTGCTTCACAGTAATCGCTGATTAAGTATTTCTATTTCAGGCTGTGATTTTTTACTGTAATGTATGCTTCTCAAATACTGCTGCAAAAGCTGGAGATATCTTTATGCTTTTCAAATAGAGTTCTTTCTGTTGAAAACTTCGAAGGGGGAAAAAAAAAAAAGTAAAACTGTTACAGAATTTAAACCCTGCAAGTGTGATTTGTATATGCTATGACTTTTTCATTATTTACTAACTTGAGATGCTATAAATCTTATCCTTGGAATCAAAATATTCTGCTCGGTGGCTGCAGCAGTAGCAGCGCTTAGACAGCAAGTAGCGAGTTCAGCTGACAAGATTCTGGCTTGTGTTTCTCTGACACAAACATGGCTCATAGAAAATGGATACATAGACTAATTCTGGCAGGAGTAGTAAGAGCTCGCGGAGGAAGAAGTTCTGCGCAGGTTGGAGAGCTGTGCAACTGATCTAAACACTGCTCATCTGAGTCACTGAACAGGCTGGGTTAAAATTCCTCAAATGTAAACAAGAGTTATCAGTTTCAGCAAGCAAACCTGCAGAATTTGATAAATGTCTACAAAAGACATTTTAAAAGATAGCTAGAAAGCTTTCTTGGCCTGAAATTCAACCAGCTTTGAACTTATCTATATACTGTTTAATTAATGTCTTTGTGGAGCAACATTAAAATAATACTGTGCTCTAATCCTCTAAGAAGTAAGGCTGTCTCGAACTACAGCTGAATTACATGCTGCATAAATTAAAATTTGCAGTGCACAGTATCTTTCTGGAGCTTTATTAAGTGGTGTGATTATGCAAAAACAGAGAAGTATGAAAATAGATGTTTCCATATAATCATTACTGTGCTGTTATCTTCCATTTTTTTGAACATTTAAGTCCATTTCCACTTAGAATTAGCATGTTTTTGTTCAATTATTTAATCTATTACTGTTAAGAAGACCATGCTCCACAGTTTGTGTCGTACATCTGGATTTTTTTTCTAAATTCAATGTGCTTAATAGAGGGAAAAAAGTCATTTATTTCAACATGTCATTAATTTTCTCAATTTACTCTGCTTCTGGGTCAATAGAATAGGGTTTTCAATGTAGTGTAAACTAATTCCAGTCAGAAGAAAGTGATATTAACACAAATGACGTGTTTTTAAATAAGAAATATTACCAAATACTCAATGTATTTAGTGTGTACAGGACTAGGCTTTGAATAAGTCTGGAATATAGCTGGCATATTAATAGTGCTTGTCAAGCAGAAAGAGGGAAAGGCTGCCCTTCAGAGATGGGGGTTAATTTAATCTAAACTGCCTGATGGTCTTCAGTTCGGCAGCTCCATTTTGCCTGATGGAAGAGCAGAGGTGAGCCATCACCCTGTCCCCTGCCCGCCCCTGCCCCATCGCGGCCTCAGCACAGATGGGTTCAGGGTGGGCTGGCTGCCGCTGCCGCACGGCTCCCAGGGAAGCAGGCAGCCAGAGCGAAGGGCTGCTGAGGGTCTCGGCGGCACCTGTGCTGCTGTGCCAATAGTCTGCAGCAAAACATCAGCAGGTGGAAAAAAAAAAACCATGCAAATCTGCTTTGTTGCTGTGAAATCAATAGGGTTAGAAATTCGCCTCCCCTGGAGGGTTCCTTTTATTTGATGGTAAACAGTAAAAACTGACGCCGGGATATTAAACTGAGATTATCCTCCTTCTTCATTTAACTGTCATAGAAAAGCTGACTTCAGTCCCAGTGAACCCAAGTATCCAGGGTCTTCCACGCAGGGGACAAGGACCTTCATTAGTGTTCTAGACCACAGAGGTCCGCTTCCCATGACCTCTGTGCTCCTCCTGCCAGGGACTCAGGCTGGCAGGGTAGCTGCTAAGTTGTAAGCAAAGAAACCATCAATCGCCTGGAAAATCTGAAAGAGTTACTGGCAGCCCGAGTTCTTCGATACTACACGGGAAGGATGATGCGCATGGGGAAGGATCTTTCTATATATAGATCTGAAATTGAATCATCTGAGAATGGTACCTATTTACTATTTGTTTCAAAAAAAATGTATTCACAGAGGCCAGTATCAGGCAAAGAAAGGCACTTTGTTGTTATTTTTGCTATTTTGATGGTTATTTTTGGAAAGTATGAACTAGTAGATTCGGTTATCTGTGAATGTAGTGGTAGGAAGACATGAGCCTTTTTAAGAGTCCAGCTGTGCACACACTGACACTGTGATTCATATGCTGACCTTAATTCATATTACAGTGCCCCTTGACAGTGTGCCAGCTGTGAACATGCACATGAAGTATAACAGGATCTGTCCTTGTGTGCTGTCATGAAAATATGAAGCTTGTCAGCCTTCTTTTAGTTACCTTTGCCTTGTCAGATACTGTAAACAAGGATATTCAATGTCACGAAGTATAGAGAAGATACTGATACTGTCCGTCAGCAAGGTCTAATTGGTTCATGTTGGACTGGAATACCAATTGCATATAATGCAACCAATTGGAGAGAGTGAGGCAGAGTTTGTCATCATCTTTTTCAGCTAGAGCTCACAGACAACTTCACTATATACACATGAAATGGTAGTTATCTTTTCATTAGGTGGAAATAAGATTAGAAGTTGTCGGAATGGAGCGCTGCCAAAGTTTTCACCTTCTTGTTTTACCTTTGGTATTCAATGTAAGAACTGAGGGAGCCCTGTTGTTTTAAAATTGTTTAAAAAACTAATTTCCAGTAAAAAATTCCAGATGAAAATGCTCACTAACCAAATTAAACCAGCAGATAACTTGGTTTGCACCTGTTTGATTTTAATGGAAGGTAAGGACATAGTTTTTTAGATAAATGGCCCATATGGAGAAAAGGGTTTTGTAATTTGGAATGGAGTACTTCTGAACTGGAAAAAGAGGGGGAGTAATATCACAAAAAACTGCAATATTGTCATTAGCAAGGAGCCGGAACAGTCTTTCGTCCAAAGCTTAGTAATTGTGCATCCTTCTCTTCTCTTGGATATCCATTGCAGGAAACAGTGGGCGTACGGGGACAGCAGCCACCTTTCAGTGCTACAGTTTGGTGTAGGGACAGTGTCCTGTCCAGCTTCCAGCTCAAAATATCCAGAATAATGCAGCAAAATGATTGGGTTTGCATTTGCCGTGGTTATGTGTCTGTACAGAGAAGCTTCATGTTTGGGCTGCGTATCCTGCCCTGCAGCACTCCAGTAACATTACCTCAGGGGTAGCCCCGCTTTGAGAATGTATCTCCAGGACTGCGCACAGTCCCACCCCAAAGCCAGAGTAGGCAACTTGGTAAAAATACTGCTTTTAATTTTGCTGAGAGATGAGTGCCAGCTTATGTTACTCAAAGTAGGGGTTTGTGTGTGAGAAGGCTGCACAGTAGCATGCCCCATGCTGGTATTTTTGTTTCATGAAGAAGTACCATTTTTTTATGTATGGATATAGGCTTTTGTGGGAGATGGGGGAGGAAGAAGAGGTCCTCTGCTTCTCAGAGCTTTAGCAAAGGTAGTGTTGAATTCTCACTGTTGTGTCATCTCATAAAAACCCCACCATCCCTGGAGGTATTTAAAAGACGGGTAGACGTGGTGCTTGGGGACATGGTTTACTGGTGAAGTTGGCAGTGCTAGGTTAACAGTTGGACTCGATGATCTTAAAGGTCTCTTCCAACCTAGACGATTCTGTGATTCTATTATTCTATGATCCTATGAAAAATGACTTCAAAGCTCTTCCTGTATTTCAAGGATGTGCATCAATTCCTCAGTTCCTGCTTCTGTGCTTAGTTGAGCTGTATCTGGCACCTAGAAATTCTGTTTGTGTTTGCCTTTTGTGTTGCAATGAAACTGAAAATATATCTAGAGAAATCCAATCAGTAACCTTATATTTCTTTTATTTTTGGCGCAGTAAGTACTGAATTCTAAGCTTGTCATAGCTATCTTTCCCTGAAATTATTTCACGATTATGCTGTTTTACATTAGTTATGGTCTGTAGATTGATAGGAACAATGTTACTGTCACCAAAGGCTCTACCCTAAAAATAGGCAGACATATCATGCTAAAAGGAAGACAAAGGCAAGGCATGGGCAGATCAGTTAAACTGTTACTGCCTTGGATATCTGAATAAGGAGATCAGAAAGGGCAGAGAAAAGGAAACATCTGTGTTCAAAGACAGAGGTGAGACCAGCCCCTATATTCTGTGTTTAAAAAGAAAAAGAGTGTATCTGGTATTCCATCACCGATTCCTGCTCCTAGTTGAAATGTTAGCTGCAGTTTGTCACTACGCTAAAATTATTTGTTTGTAGGATCAGTCCCTCACGGTTGAAAAGGGGAGAGAGACTTAGGCTTTCAAATGTTGCAAAACCAAACCAGAACGAAAAATAGATGAGGCCTGATACATTCTTTAAATAATCTGAGATCTCTTTCACTGAAAGTACATGTTGACTGATTGAGTAAATGCCATATAATTTTTCCTAAGTAATGTAACTACCTCTATAGATAGAAAATCTCATTTTTTTTTTCAGATAGCTAAATATCTCTGTTGGGTTTTTTTTTCCCTAACGACTAGAACAGAAGGGTTGAGGACTTTAGGCATTGTTGTAGTCCACCTGGTAATTTTCGTATTATATGTACTTACATATTTTTTTCAGCAGCTTAATGAAACAGAATGATTGCACCAGTGCTTACTTTGTAGTTTCAGTGAAGCATGTACAAGAAGAATCAGGCGGATTGGTACAGTCTTGCTATTAGCAAGAAATAATTTTATCTGATAGATAATAGTGTGTTGTTTTGGTTTTCTTTTTTAAAATCCATGATTCTTTATTACAAATGTTTCAAGAAAACAGTCTTGGGTTTAAGGGAATGGGACTTCAATATATTCAACGTTCCTTGTTTTACAAGTTTAAGCCTTATTGGTTATGCACACGGTATAGAGCATTTGGACCCACTGCTGGGAGGCTTATAAATGTTTCACGTATGGCACCATGAGACCTTGTGTATGAGTTCAGATAACTTAAAGGTTGCTCTGTTTCGCACAGCCTTCTTGGAAGAATATATTAGGTCAGTGAGTATCAACATTACATACTGTGCTTTGTCCTTTCTTCCTTCTGGCTCATCTATTGTTAAAGGAGAACTTAGATTGGACTGGGTCTAGGGTTTCCCTTGTGTAAGCAGGGAGAATAATTAAACAGGCTCAGTTAATTAGTATTTGTGAGTTGTTCAGACCTTACAGTGATAAGGTCCATAAAAATGCCAAGATGTAAAATAAAAATGATTTACTTGAAGGCCATAATCCTCTCTGTCCTTTGTCAACATTTGTCCTGTGTAGGCTGCTATGGTTTCATAGCAATACAACATCTTTCTGCAGCATTTCTGTTTTGAAGAATTCAGAATACTTCATAATGAATAAACTAATTTTGACAATACCTTTTGACGTTGGTGTATGGTTTTTTCTTTATTATAACACATTCAGAGCTTAAACTACAATATATGCAAGCGAGTTGTCCATGGGAGGTCTGTGCAGAGTAATGATAGAACGCAGGTCTCTTGAAACTTTTGCCCTCTGATTTTACTCTTTTGCTTTGACCTGTGAGGAGAGAAATTAATGGTATCAGATGGATGCACTTCTAGCAAAGAAAGTGTAAGGAGCGCTGGAGCATGGGGAATGCATGTGCAGTTAGAGGTTCACATAGAATTTTTGGATGTGCTTGTTTTGCTTACTTAAAAGTGTAGCCTAAAAGTCTATGATGCTAGTGATACTGTCTCATACTGGAGTGTTTGTTCATCATTCAGATTCGCAGGTTCTCTAGAATGGTTCAGATATGTCTTTATAAGTCAGACTGATGCTTTCAGAGATGGCACCAGTCCTATGAGACTTAGCTTAAGCCCTTCTCGGGTGTGCTGTTCTTGATCCACCTGTACTCTTTACACCCCTTGAGACCTCATACAGCTCTCAGAGGATCTGATTACTGCTGCAACTTGGCATCTTCTTGACTATTACAACCTTAGTATAAATCAAACTGGTATTAACAATGAAAGAAAGGGGCAAGAGGTGGAGCAGTAATCAGGCCCACCAGCTAGCTGTCTGTGCTGCTATCTGCCCAATTTATCTCATGGGTCATGCTGATCTCTCAAGAGGCTGGCACAGAACCGTAAAACTTCATATTACAGGCTGTCCATATTGCCAGTAAACCCTGTGGGATCAGGCAAGAGATAACCACCCACTGACTGATAATTTTCAAATGTGCAAGATAACCTTCGTGGCTCTTTGTGATGAATTGCCCGTGACATGAGGGAGGTTGCACATTTGTTTCTAGTTCTGAATTGGAGCCCAGAAGCAGAAAGGAATTGTGCTCTGGAAACTGGCCATAACCAAGCTCGTGCCAGTCTGTAGCACAGGAGTTCTGCAGTGGGTCTGCATGGTTATCGTTGTTGTTAGAGCTCGTCCTCTACATAATACTTGTTCCCCTGGTTGGTATCTCAGGAATAATGACAGCCTTGCTGGAGGCATTGCAGAGACAGCCTTGACAATCCCATGTCTACTCCACGACCTTACTGATCACTGACAGTGTCTTATACCTGTCTGAGGTTTATACGTCCCAGAATTCTGATACTTTTTTCTCTAGGGACATAGATGAAATGAACATATGTCACATGAGGATACCTACCTGCTTTGCTGATGTTGATTACCTGACAAAATTCTGATGGATAATGGTGTTCACAAGACCTTGAGCCACATCCTCAGCTCTTACTGGTGCCCAGAGATGGAGCCTCTGATAGCTGAAGGTTTGCTTTGAAAACAAACTGTTCAGCCCATCCTGCCCTGAGAAGATACCTATCCTTTTATTACCGTTAACAAAAGTGACTTTTTCCAAGGACCTTCCAAGCAAATGCTTCCACTCCTGTCCCACTGCTGCTACTTGGACTGTTTTAGTTACTGCCAACATAAGGAGCTTCCTCGGTCCCTGTTTGGGTTCTTTCCCTGTCCCATAGCCTCTGGATAGTCCAGCTTGTGAAGCTGTACTGTCACCAATAAGAGGAGAAATAAAAATCACTGCGGCCCAGGCAGGATGTGGACATGGAGACTGTGAAGCTCCTTTCGGTGCTCTTCTGCCTGTGTTGGATCACTGCAAGTGCTGGAGTATTCCCAGCTGCTCATTAGATGGACACTGCCATTACTCTAATTGTGATCCGCCTCGATGTTCTCGCTACAGTAATGTTTTCTGTGGCTTGGTGGAAGTACTCCTTGTCCTCTTCATATCAGGCAGGTTCTGCATGTTTTGGTGGCGGCACGTCCTGCATGGTCCTCCAGTGCAGAGGCAGCAAGGGCAGCATGGTCTGTGCTAATCCTGGTCCTCCATGTGAAAAAACTGCCTGTAGGAAACCTGGTGCAGGGTTGGCTTTCCTTGCTGTGTTTGCTCGTGTGCTTTGATTGACTGGGAGGTTCTGCCATGCTTATGTTCCAAGTTTTTGCTGGATAAATGCAGCTTCCCTGTACAGACCAAAAACTATGTTAGTTGCACGTGCTGTGGTGGAGAGCATATTGAGTGAATGGATGGTGTTCTCTCCAGGGCTTTAGGATGTGTTAGTTGGAGACAAGGCTGAATCTTGGAAGTGGGCAATCTCCTGCAGATGCTCTGCAGCTAGGTAGCGTGCGCAGCTGGAGGTTTGCTCTTGTGGTTGCCTCTGAAGATGCTCCTAGAGAGTAGTGCATATGCAGGCCATAGAGCTAAGTATGTATGAAGTGGAGGGCTGAACAAAGAAAGAAGTGAAGTGGCTACTAATGCATAAAGATGGAGGTAAAGAGGAACAAGAGGAAGATTTGCCATTGTTTGAGATTACCGTGTTACATTTTCATAGAGTTACATGGGATTACATAGGAATCACTAAAAATTCCTTTATTAAACTAGTAAGTGTGTATCAGGATGCATGTGATGCCTACATGTGATGTTCATGCTTTTGAATCTGTCCCAGGAAGTACCTTGATCTCTAGAGTAATGATGTAAAATTAGTTGTGCACTGTATATCTGCCAAGAAACTGCATCCATGCAGGATTTGGTTTGGTTTTGGTTTTCTTGTGGTTTAGAGACATACCTAGTCTGTGAACTGTATAGAGTCTATACTGGAAAAAGGCATGAAAGGTTCCAGAGCTTGAAATGACATATTGTACTTGGGACCTTTGTTTCCAGAAGCAAATCAGATAAATAATTTTTCTTGACACTGAATTTGGGATTAGACTTTAGCCCCAGTGAATGCTGCCTTTATTTTTTCTTGGATTAGTGTTAATATGTAATTGTCTTCTCACAGTTTATTTCCATTTCTTTTGGGATGGCATGGTGTCACTTGCATAATTTGGATCATAAACAGCAACACCTCTCTGTTAGACGGCATGTACTCGGTATGTTTACACTATTGTAATAGCACACAGAAGTTTTGAATAATCAGTCAAGCTTCTGAATATAAGATTCAAAAATACTATTTTTTGTTCCTTAAGGGCATTTTACGAGCTCCCCTTTCTCTTTCAAACAGAGAGGTTTTTTTAAAACTGAGAGTATGTGGTGAAGCAAAGTGCATTTGTTTCCACTTAATTGGAAAATTTAGTTTAGAAGCATAATTAATATATTGCCAATTTTTTTTTTTCTTTTCATTAATCTGTAAAGAGTTTTTGATATATCTGGATGTGGTTTTCTAAATAGAATCTTGGCAGACTTCCACTGCAAGCTAGTTTTTACTGCTATTCATTAGCTGACTTATCAAAATAGTGTAATCAATGCCTGTCATAACATAAATACATGACCCTTTTGAGTAGCCCAAGTGGCTACGTTTTGCTTCTCTCTGAAAGGAGTATAAATTCCTAATGGAAACAGAAGGTCAAATTAACATTGGCAAACTTACCTTCTATCAGTTTGTCTATATGGTTTAGAAATATTGAATTTTGTTTAGAGGCTCATTTTTCATAATTTTCCTTGTAAGGCACCTGGGGACATACTCTGTTTCTTTTTTTTTTTTCTGATAATGCATTACTGAAAATTATTAGATTCTGCTGAGACAAAAATGCAGCATGGCTTATGAACACACAGCAATCAATGGATGTTATTGAATGAGATGTATGACTTGTGTTACAGAAATTTGAAATCATCTTAAGTATCACATGTGCCTGGACAAACTGAAAGAAGCTGCAGTTCTACAAAGACTCATTAAAACAATGAGCGGGAGTCTGAGTTGTTATTAAATAAGCTCCTTAAAAACCTGAAGAGATGATCGATACATTGTTTTGATTTGAACTGTAGGATGACAGGGAAATGGACTGGATTCTTCATAAGGTTTTTGTATCTGATCTGTGATTTCTGTGATCTGTTTTAGGTTTGACAAGATTGTTTGGGTTTTCTTCTGCTTACTTTTAAATTTTTGAGGGTAATTTGCCTACAAAGGAATTAAGGTTGTTTGTTTTTTTTTTTTTTTTAAATTGCTCAGTAAAACATTACCTTTACTAATATATCTATGTAACATACTTTCACATGAAATCCAAATACAAGAAGTTCATTTTTGGTATTACTTTTCTAGTTTGAGTGCATTTGTGGGTAGATTTGATGGATATAAATTGACTTTTGTAAAGTTATATGTTTTTAATACAAATTTTCTGACATTAAGTCTGAGGTGACTAGTAGTGTAACATCACTTAATTTTAGTTTAGCCTAGGTATTTGAAATTTGCTTTTGGTTATTGTTTCATATGATGTTATAATGGATGTTTCTCTTCGTGAAAAAATGAACTCTTCAGCTGTAAAGCTGTTTTATGAGAACTACTTTCTGTAGATGTCTGAGGGGACTCTCAGCGGCATTTTAAAGCATGAGGTACTTAATGTATCTCTAGAGAATTTTGGTGGTGAAGACTGGTATTAAACTGTTTTCTGTAAAATGCCAGACTCTTGCTAATCATTTTTTGCCAGTTGAATGTTAGGGTAGTTTATGGAGAGACAGTTGCTTCTCTGATATTTTTAATTTATAGACTGGTTAGTGAATAATGTTAAACCACTACTGCAGGAATTAAATATTGTAGTTTCAGCCATAATATCTACATACAGAGACATTTCAGTGTTTTACTGATCTTGGATTGTCCCTGTGTGTTTTCCAAATGTTTTAAAGATTTGCAAAAATACCATCAGAAGAGTTGGAAATTATATTTCAAATATATTTTCTTTTAGTGCATATCTAAAGCCAATACAGAATTGCAAATGTTTAGTTATATATAAAATATTCCAAAAATATTAATCAATAGCAGAAACTACAAAACTTGGAAAACACATATAAGTTATGCCATGGGATTATTCTAATTTCTTTTTTTTTGCTAGGAAGACATAAATTGGTATCCGAGATACCAGAAACCAATATATATTAGTAAAAAGGAAGAAAAGTGTGTGTCAGCAACATGGAACACATCCTCAGAATTATACTCAAGGAGCTAAAAGTGAATGACTCAGGAAAGTGAATTTTTGCTTGACAAAAGAATAAGGTTTCTGTAGAGACTATCATTTAGATGGAACATGTATTCTTGGACTCTTTATGTAACTATGTATTTTTTTAAACTACTGAAAAACATGCTACCTTGTTTAATTCTTTCTTTTTTGCTCTCATTGGCATAATCGGAGCAAAATAACTTTCTCTTAATAGAGCCTGACAATTCTGAATCTAACTTACTGGCTGTTTTTCTCAGCCTATCTTCTCTATAATGGGACAAGGCAGTTGACTTTAACAAATTCTTATTTTATTACTTGTCTTCTATCTTCTGTTGTTGTTATGCACAGTGGCATAAAATAGCTGATCAAATTGTGTTGAATAACATCACAAAATTGAAAGTTAGTGGCTTTCACAGTGTGAAACCAATAAAGAGCTGCAATATTTCTGTTCACATGACTGCACTACTACTGCGTTTTTGGGAACCTTCTTATATAGCTATTAGTATGCTCCATTTGGAGTAGGAACTTGTTATTGGGCTGTGTGATATCTACAATTAAAGTTTCAGTGTGATATGTTATAAGCTTATGATTATCTCATTTATCTTAATTGCATAGGCATTACATTGCCAAAATAAAACATGCATTTATAAAGGCAGAATACATTCCTGAGGGCTTGTCAGAATGTTCAATAACTTATTATAACTGTACTCTGCTAACACAGAGTTATGACATGCACATAAAACAGTTGGGTTTTTTTTACGTTGCTGGTATGAGGGCAGTTCACGTTGTAAAAGGAAATCATAAGAAATAATAGAAAATAGAGACAATACTGAAATTTTTAGAAGTTCTCCATAAGAAGTTCAGGGTTCCCTCTACAGATATGATTTTTTTTTAAATTTTCACTGATCTTTTTATGCAGCATAATAACCTATTTCAGAAGAAGCCGATATAGCTAGAATATTCTGTTCCCAATTTGAGACTGGAAAATTTGTTATGTCTTGAAATTTTACCGAAAGAAATGGAATTTAGTAAAGCAAACAAGACTGGCTGGTAAGATGCTATGAAAAATAGAAACCTTTTACATTAATTTCTTTATTTGGTTAGTAAGAAGTAGAGAAATTCACTGGGCCATCATGGAAAACATCTTGGAGGTCATATTTGGTTTTAAAACAAAGCTATTACATTTCTTTTTTTTTTTAATTAGAAGGCATTCTCTCCACGTTAAATTTCCCTTTTAGAAGTAATTAGTTCATTGCATGGAAATAAAAAGAAAAATTGCATATCATGGTTTTTTTTTTTCACGTGAAAATAAATGTTTGTATTTCCCACCTTGCTCTGCAAAAATAGACAAGTAACAATACATGTGGGAGTGGGAGGTGATAATCAGATACCATTGAAGTTTCCTGACTGTAAACTTTGTCTGCTGCTTATGCCAAGGAGCTAAAAAAGTTTGGAAGGATTTCCTAGGGATGTTTTTCTACTGTTTTTGCTCTTTTTTGCCAAAATGCATTTCACAAGTGACACAAGAAGTCACAGATTTATTTTTTTAGAAATCTGACAACTTTTTTACTTTGGATAAAAACCTCTAACAAAGGCTTCATTTGAGACTGGTATTAGGTCCTATTTTTTTGTGGGGATTGCACTTTCTAGGAGACTGAACATTTAGGTTCAATAAAGAAATATCCTAGAGTTTCTGTTACAGTCATCAGATAGGAAATGTATATGAACCTTTACCAGTGTTTCTTCTCAAGTTTGAAGACACGCAGAGCCAGTGCTGATGCTACACCTCCTATCTTTGCCAATGTGCACAGGAGTGAAATTATTACCTTTGTTTCATTCTTCATTTTTCTCTTCTGTTTTGAAACCTCTCTCCGAAACTCAAACCTGCAAGTTTTGGACATCTTCTACTGGCATTTCTGTGTAGTAACTGGAGTTATTTATAGAGCAAGAAGATTCAAGAGGGAAAAAGCAGTGGTAAAAGTTATGTTGAAACAAAGTATTTGGGGACCTCTTCCATCCTTCTCTTCTAGCAATGATTAAAGTCTGTAGAAGTGAAATGTTCCCTTACTTCTGTGGAAATGAAAAGACTGAGGTGAGATGTGCAAAGTTAGGTGTACTACATATAAGGGGGAGTCTGATAGCAAGTTAGGATCTGGGGAATAGTCTGTCAGCTGAAGTCCTGATACTCCTCCTGTTTCACAGCTGGAAAGGGAATAAAGATTTCAGGTATAATGTTTGGGGTTCTCATTTATGGAAACTTTGCTCTTAGCTTTTCTCTTTTACTGTTCTTCTGTGGGCACTGCCATTCTGCTCACAGAGTAAGACATCTTAAATGTTGACATGTAGCTGTCTGTATGTCTATGGAACTGTTTTAAAATACAAATATGAATTTGGTCAGCTTAATCCATAAATTTAGTCCTACTCTGAATATCAGCTATGTTTTCAGTGCTGGCAAATTGAAGAAAATCTGGGAACCACAAGAAGGTGAATCACAAAGAACAAGTCCCCCTTTAGGCGCTTCGGCATCCACAGAGAAGGTGTCAGCTAGTTTATGCAAGCTACCTTTACCAGGATTTCTATACAGTTGGTAGTAAAAGTGGCTAAGTGGATGTGTAAATTCATCAAGCCTCAGCAGAGGTGACCAAAAGAGAATACTAGGCATAGGCTGTATGTCAGGCACCTCTCTTTTTTTCAATGCCTGCACTGGACTACTTAGCTGAGGTCTGTGAGCAGACCTTTGGATAGCTTCTGGGGAAGGGTTTCTGTTTCTCTGCACACTGGCTTAGAGCAACTTGCTATTCACACTTCTCAGCCTTCGAAGGTTTGAATCCCCACTGTGAAGGAGTGACTAAACCCCTAAAGGCACCCCTCGCGCCTGTCAAAGCTGAGCCTCGGTGGAACCAGGGATTCAGGCATTTTTGAAACAGAAAAAGCCTGTTTTACAGGGTTGCTAGGTCTCAGCCTAGTGATTCAACCAGTCTTTTGAAGAGACTGAAATCAATTTTGGTCCCTGATCCTTCAGTGTTCACGTGCAACACATCAATCATTGCATAAAATACAGAGGTTGTCCAGGGATTAGTTCTGATGAGAGAATTCATATCTATGGGTAGACGGGATATATATAGACTACGCACCATTGTGTATTTTCCTATTGATTAGTACTTTCAGTTAATAGTTTCAGTTAATAGAATTCTTAATATTTACATTCCGAAGTGTGTACATATTGAATAGTAATATCTTTGCTAAAACAGAGACAGTACATAGCACGAAAATAAAACTATTGTGATAGAAACTTTTATAACTGTTTGAATGAGAGACAAGTAGTTAAATTAGCTAATCCAGAGGTTTAATATTTAAAGTTATTAAAAAGCAGCACAGAGGAAAAGTTAGAATACTCCACTGAATTACAAAAACACCTTTTGGCTAAATTAAGTACGACCTACTGGAATTGACAACTCAATTGTTTTCCTGTTAGTGGCATACTGCACATTGCTCATATGCAAGCATGTAATTTCCCTCTTTCATCCATAGTATTCCTTTAGTTTTTAGTATGCTTCAGAAACTAACTGCCTAACAGCAAAGCTAGTTTTTCATTATTTATGTGTGCTCATATCTTTAGTATATACAGGCCAGTAAAATGTACACGCGTTTTTCTGTCACTTTTCATTTATACATTCTAAATTAGAATTGGTTACATATGGTAGGTCTGTACACATGCGATCAATGCGTTACACTAAATTCTGCACAATAGATCCTGGTGTTGGGGACATGACTATATCCAGTACTTTTTTATGGATGTAAGGTCTGGGTAATTTCACCAGAAATCTGAGGATTTTTGGCCATTCCTTCTCTCTCGCTGTCAAATAGAGAACATTACTCCCTGAAGGTTGAATGAAAAGTACTTCTGTGCTCATGGTGAGTTAATGCTTTGCTGAGAGCATAGATTCATTAAAAGCTTTCCCAAACTAATTTTGTTACATTTTTTACTGCTTGCCTAGTCTTGTAAAAGTTTGTTACCACTGCTGATGTAATTCTAACTTAGGGTTTCCTTTTTGTTTTCCTCTAGGCAGTATTTTGTGATAAAGCTTAGCCCAGAGGGGGTTTTTTAATAAAAATTTCCTATTCTGGTTATAAATGCTAATTTAATCTCAGATTTTTTTTCTGTTGTACCAAAAATGATGACATGTTACACTGAAAATATTATTATGGGCAAAAGGGAAGATACCATACATGCACCCAAGAATTTACTACTGGGCTATGTAAAATCTCAGCAATCTAATAAAAAGACAACAAGCAGGTTCAAAACCATGAGTCTAAATTAATACAGAAAAGTCTTTTTAAGAAAAATATTCTTAGAATTGTTATACGGGAAATGTTAATTTCTGCCTTTTTCTCAGGTGCTGTGTGCACCTTTCCAGCATCCCTGTGGGTCGATGGTGTCAGTTTTCCCCAGGCATAGGGGTGGTAGGAGGGATCACAGGGAGGCTGCAGGATGCTCGTCTTTGCTGAGGGGATTTCAGTGTTGGTTGAACTCCTTCCTCCTCAGCTCCTGGTTATTTCAGTGTGCTTTCCAGGCTGCTGCCTTCTGGCTGCTTCCAGCTGAGTGTGAGTGTGGCCCCACAGCCTCCCCAGGCTCAGCCCCGCCATGGGCTCTTTTTTCTTAGACAGCAACTAAGAAACTGTGTTTCCAGACCCTTCCCACGGAGGCACTGGCAGAGCTCAAGCTCAGGCAGGGAAGGCAACAGGCACTTGGCCCCGAGGCAGGAGCTGAAACCAGCTCAGCCCAGCTCTGGCCAAGGTGAGCCCAGGCCAGTTCTGAGATCTGTGCTCTCAGCTCAGGGCAGAGCCTGTGACACTACTAGGAATAGCAAAAATCATATTCCCTGGGCTGCAGTAGGCAAGAGCTACAAGTAAGTAGTTATATCTGACTACTTGTATCCAGAAAGAGACGTTGAAGTCAATAGTCAACTCTTTGAAGGTTGTGGAGACTCATAATTTTGACTCTTTGAGTTATGAGAGTATCCCTGAAAATCAAGCTACTGTCTTCCAGCATCTTTCCTTAAAGCAAGATGCAAATATAGGCCAAAGTTCATAGGTAATTTATTTTATAATAATTAATTTTACTTCTCCCTGATGGTCCTGTCTTGTGATCATGTTTAATTCTTAGTTTTTAGCAAGTCTCCTTTTTTTCCTTTAATAGTGTATACTGTTCTCTCTGGTTAGTTAGATCTTTTGACATGAGTCTAGCAAAAAGGACAGTGATGTGAAGGGTAGGCCAGAAGGTGAAATTTAAGCAAAGGTGCCACATGTTAAAATTGTAATTTACAAGAACATGACATCATTTTTGTGTGGAAGTTTCTCAAAACTAATTTCTAATAAAAGAAATTGGGGCGGCTATTGAAAAGATTCTTCTTTCCCTACTGTTAAGAGGCATCCCACATGTCTTCAACACTTCTTCGTAATCATGACATGTTATGATTCACAAGGGTGAGTGGCAAAGTAGCATGGCATGTGTCTGTTCCTGGGGGACTCTGACTCTGAGTGACATGTTCCATGTCAAATTTTTTGGCTACCAACTAGTGATGAGACCAATGTACAGAAAAAGGAACCGGGTTGTTTTGAGAGTGAGAGATTATCTGTTGTCTAAAAAATTACAACAATTATAAGTTCATCAACATTAGGTTTGACAAGGTAGAACTGAGGCTACACTGAAAGGGTGAGTGAGAAATTTGCTTTGAGTTCAGTAGGACTACTACTGCACTGGAGCAGGAATAAAGGAAGCCAGAGTAACCTGAATGTAACTAGTTGGATATGCTGGTCAGTTGTTAGGTGGCATCTGGCTTCCAAATCTGTGATAGTTATTTTTGGAGTAATTTTGAGGTCAGCAAGTTGAACACTGAGAAGCACAAGAGAAGGCATAGGAAAAAAAGAGAAGATTTGCAGTCATGTGAACCAAGTCAGAAAATAAGTTTGGGAAGGTGTTGTACTCCTAGTCTTGTTATTGCCCAAAAGGACACATATTATGTGAAAAATAAAGGATTTAGTGTATTTTAAATCTTAACATTCTAATCAACAAAGTCTTTTTAGTCCAGATCTAATTGTTACAGAAAAAGAGAAAAGAAAAAAAGGGAAAGAATATTAGTAAAGGAAAAATCTTGGTAATAAATGATGCAGTTATTATTATACGCACACTTCCCGCTATCTACCCCCTTCAATGGTGTTACATTCATCCTTCCCATGCTTTTCTGCATCCTATGGCTGTTGGCTTCAGTTGTGGTGAGCCATCGCCATCATGACTGCTTTGCTGGGAGAGTATGATATCTGGGTTGGGGTTCCTTTGCCCTCTTCCAGGAGGACTCAGATGTTGATGTTGATGGTTTCTTCTTTCTCACTGTAGCGTCCACTTGGCACTGCTATTGCATGTTCCCTATTGTGCATTACACCTTGTTTGTACCCTTCAGTCTGCAAATCTACATTACAATCAAATCTATTACATATAGAGTATCTAACATGTTGGGTGCTGTTCTTTATGCTCTTTGTTACACCAGCATCTGGCTTTGCCCAGTTCCTAGGTCTGCATTCTTTTAACTGACCATTGGTGGTTTTTTTACAGTCCTGGGGTCTTCAAGGATCCACTTTCTTACTGTCTCATGCTTTTACCCCCCTACACTATATCCTGTGTCCCCACTAGTGAGGCCTCTGTTATCATATCATGGCTGTATTCCTCTACGTTACATCATTGCTCTAGGGTGACAAATACCTCCTTCTTCAGAAAATAACCACTTGTACTCCTGTCTGTAAAAAGTATGATTATACCACACAATTATTCAAATACAAATTAGGCAGTAGTCATCTGAGCCTTGGAAAATTTTTTGTTTCCACCAAAAAAAGTGAAGGCAAAGCTCCAGGCAGACCAAGACAAGTTCAGAGAAAGCAAGTCTGACAGGCATCGGTCCCAAGGCCGTGCAAAGGGAGTTGCAAAGACAGCGTGGCTTGTGACTAGCAGCAGCAGCATGGTGTTTAGTGGGCTGCAGGGCTGCAGAGGTCTACAGGGAGGGGTACGTCTGTAAAGGAAAGGATGACAAAGAGAAGTAAGACTTGATAAGGGTCCACTGTTTCCATTGTAGGAATAAGCTGTTACTTGACTGCTCATAACCAGACTGTTTTACCCTTTTAGAGCGTTTGCTGTTTCCCACGCCATGGCACGAAGATTTTCTTATTTGAAAGGTGGTGGTAAAGTATCTGAAACAAATACAGTCACTTCTGAATCTGTATTGAACTCGGTTCAGCGATTGTTCTGGCTGCAGTTATGCATGCTTTCTGTCAGACAGCGGGGCAATTTACTACAAAATGTTCCAAATAATTTTGACAGAAAGATGTTCTCCAAATTTATCATGCAAAAAGTGAGCTAGAAATTTTATAGTGGATTGGATTTCTGTAACTTTTTACAGAATAATATAATCTATTTAAACTAATCTTTTCCATCCTTTTAACGGGTGTCATGCATAAATGCCTACGTACAAGAGATGGTAAAAAAGAAATAGTAGGGTTTTGTCATTTAACTTAATCAGTTCTATAGTATGAACTCTCACAACATATTACAATGGGAATTTGTGTTTTTAGTGTGCCTCTCCTGTTCTTCAGCAAAATATAACAGAAGCCATTGAGGCAGATTTTAGTTAAAAGGATAGCAGAAAGTTCTTGCACTGAACAGCTTCAAGTATGACTAGGCAAAAGATTTAAAGATTGGCAGAATAGGAATGTTAATAATCTCATTTTACAGCCGAGGGCACTGTGTTATAATTGGTTGCAGGAAAGTTGTCAAGCTTTACTTCAATTCATTGTTTTTGGAATAACATCTTGGCTTTTCCATACTGAGAGCTTTCTCTCCATCTGAGCGGTGTCTTTAAAGCGTGTTTGTCGTCATATATTATGGGTCTGGGACAGTTGCCTGTGATTATATGATTGCTCATGAATGCTCTGCTAATGGCATTTTTCCTGAAGAAAAATATTGACTCATTTGTTTTGAACTCCTACTCCACCCACATGTAGTAGTGTAGAATTATGTAAATTTTGTAAATGAGAAAAGTAAAATTCTACCAAGTGTAATAATGTTTATTTAAACGTGGATAACTCTTATTTCAGCTTGTTTTGAATTATTGTTATGGAAGTCCTGTTGCAGCACATGTGAAGATCTAGGGTTTTGTATTTGATCCTTAAAACTATTATCTTAAAAGAAATTGTAACACAACAGAATATCACCAGTAGAAGACCTTTTGGTTCTAATTAAACAAACCCAGTCTTACTTCTATTTGTTGAATTTAGATGTACTATGTTTATTAACATTTGAAGCTTTTCATGTTACATTTTAATTTCTGTGCTTTTATAAAATACCTAGACTTAAAAAAATTATATTTTTATCAAATCAAAACTGGAAAAAGTAAGAAGGATTTTGTGTTAACTTTGGCCTATTCCAGCATACTTTGTTCAGGTGAAGTTTCTATCCTTTTGCTTGATAAGAATAACAATTCACACTATGTACATTAAACATATCCTGGCTGTTTTAAACCACCCCTCCATTTGTTTCAAACTGCTTATTGATAAGAAGGACTGTATGTTACATTGAATTTAAAGCATCACCTTATCAAAAAAGGTATAGAAGAATTAAAAATGCTTCATTGCACAAAAAAACCTGAGAAGAACATTGTAAGAATTTCAGCAAAAGAAGATGGTGTTGGTCTCTTTTAGGACATTCTTTATTTTTATTATAAAATCTATATTGATTATACTGTCTTTTTATTATTACTGATGATTATTTTTAATAGCAGATATGCCTGTGAAAAAATGGAAATCTAGCTACAAAGGATGAATTACAGTATGTGCTATTCCAGGAGTACAGTAACATACATACAAAGCTTAAATGAATGTGCCTTTAAGCTTCAATATAGGCAAAACTTGGGGAACTGCTGTGGAAACTGTCGAAGTCTTATCATGTCAATATTTAAAAAAGCCCCTAAATTCTCTGAACAGGACTATGCAAGTTTGGAATTTCTAGAAACTAACAAACTGAATGAACAAATAGAGAAAAAAAGCTTCAATTTTGAAATTTGTTTGGTTTTTTTAATTGCTAAACTTTTCCTTGGCTTCATTGGCAAGGTAAGATTTGGTATTCTTGATTTTTGGTATAGGTGTTCCTGATATTCATGATTTTTGCTATTCTTGACTTTTTTTCAATGAAGAACTAGCAACTCAATGAAAAAATGTTGATTTAAGTAATTTTGTTTTAGCAGTCTAAAATCTTTTCAAGTTGAATTGCAGTCTTTTTCAGAGCATTGACTTTCTATAGAATATAGGAATTGCAATGCTTTGTTTAAAACTTGCAAGGGTAAAATTTTGGCATATGAATCTCCTCCTTTTAACTCTTACATAGTTAAAAAGTTTACTTTTATGCGAGGAAATGTCTTTCTGATATATGGCTTTAGTGCCTGAAGGGAATCAGCAGGTATGAATCACACCAGGTGACAGAGGTATGATGGAGAAGATTGAAACAGTGATTAGGGTTCTTAATTAGCAAGAATCTACAGGCTATAAATTAATGCCAGCAGAAGTAATTAAACTACTTTATTTGAATTTGGTGACAGGCGTACCTAGTTTTAGGAGGCAAACTTAGTGTGAAGATTAAAAGAAGATACTTGTTGCGAGATGCAATACAGATGTGTTTCAAACATTCAAAGACAAACTCATTTTTTTCTGCTGTTATTGGAATCCTCTGTTTGTTATTCATCAAATGTTTTTTCCTGTTCTGTTTCTTTTTTATATATGTACTATCTTTGCTTTATTTCTTCATGGAGACAGGTGTAAAGGATTTGGAGTCAGAGGAATAAGGCCTCTTCCTGGGTTAGCTGCTTTTACACTCACTTTACGTGCAAATGTCTCCTGGATCCAGAAAGGCAAAGTATGCTTGGAAGATGTTCTTGGTCAGAGCACCCAGTGGGTTTTAAAAGCTCTTTTGTGTTTCTGTTGCAGTAGTCTGGTCTGACTGAATATCGAGCTACTGGACATCGTATAGTTTGCAGACAGACTGTGCCCTGATCTTGAGCAAATGTTTGGTCATTGGGGATCTCCAAGGCCTTTAGAGTTTTTTTAATTATTTTAAGTATGATTGTTATCGTTCTGATTCTCTCTGTAGCACTGTTACAGGAAACAGAGTCCTGCTGTGGTGTGGTATAGGCAACAGGCATTAAATTTTTCTTGGGTATTGCTGTTGACTGATGTTTTGTCTCGGTCTAAGTGGCAGGTGGGCAGAATAGAATATTTCTTTTTTCTTTTTTTCTTTTTTTTTTTTTTTTCTGACTAGTAAACTTTCTGCATTCTTCCTACCAATTTTTTCTCTCCTTTCTTTAGGAATATAAACCATCATTTTCAATAACTTCCCTTTTTGCTTTTCTTGTATTGAAACTGCCCTGTAATCCTACCATCTCATCGAACTGTAGGAGATGGAAAGCTATGTTAACCATATCATCTCTAATCACATCTAAATGACCTCTCAGTACAATAGACAGGCATCCAGCCTAGTTCAGATTTCTTGTTTGTCATCCGTGTGGCACAATCTATTGTTCATATTTTTGATTAGAGTCTTCTTGATGGATAATATATCTACAGTTTGTTGAATCTGACTCTCGAGATGAGTCAGTTTTACTCCTCCTCCCTCTCCTACTCCTCCTGACATTTCTGCATCAGAAGGAGTAATACTCTCTGACTCATTTTTTTTAGAGATCAAAGGGAATTCAGTCTGAGGAAACCATTTCCACATGCATCAAACAGGAAACTTTCAGAATATTAGTGCAACCTATTGAACATTTTTGTGGCTCCTTACTTTCTGGCTTCTGACAGCTTCCTAGGAACTTTTTTCCCCTCCTTATCTTTTTGGTTCAAGAATCAGTAGATCCGAAAAGCAGAGTGCTAAGGAGACTGTTCCCTTTGATTAATAAGTGAATATATTTGCTGTAAAGCCAAGAATGGAACATCTTGTAACTGTTGGCAGTGTTACTAAAAGAATAAGTATCCTCATGGAAGGGGGCAGAGCATAACGAGAGTTTTGATCAAGAGGAAAGAAGACAGTCTTAGAAAGGCTTTCAAGAGTTGTTGCATTACTGTAAACAGCTATCTATTTTCTTCTGGACATGGTCCAGTGACTGCGGGAACTAAACAAGTCATTTTCAGGCTCATATGATTTTGAAACCGGACATTTTTTTAGCTACTTGACTTCCTTTCTTCCTTTCTGGCAGAGTCGGCCTGATTTTATATGTCTGATGCCAGGAATGTGGCATTCATATTTTTTAGCTCAGGAGGTTGCCACTGCAAATCTGCATGAGACAGCTCTCATTTTCCATTCCGAAGTGCTCGTATTTGCACTGCAAAAGAAAACTGGAGCGTATCATATAAGACATTTGAGTTAGCTGTTTCAGTGAGATCATCCCAAAGTTAGCAGCGAGAATGAAAGTCCCCATTTAAGCATCTCCCATGCAGGGGAGATGATAAAGCGCAGGATAGTTCTCTATTTTAACTTCACTAGTGGCTGTAGAGATATAATAGGTCAATGCTAGTCCTCCTCCTCCACTGCTACTCCTGTAACGGAGATGCCAGGGAAATCGCTGGAGCACAGCATCCTCTGGCTGTTTCCTTAGTTGTGTTATGACTGGATGTCGTTCCTGAATGTGACAAGTAAAAGCATTTCCTTGTGTAGGCCTTGTATTCTCTGAGCCTGGGACAGAAAACACTTCCTGGCTGCATCCCATCATGGATCTGCTGCATCCAGCAGATTTTCAACGCTGCAGGAGGTCTGGCAGTCTGTGTAGATTGACGGATTTCACAATCTGCTCCTAGGAGCCTTCACTACCATGCGTGAAGGAAGCCATACTGTTGAGGAAACCATTTGTCCAGGAGTTACTTATTTTTACAGTTTCAGTCATTTTAAACCCCACCCCCCCAAGAGAAGGAAACAAACAAACAAGAACTCAAATACTCTGCTCAAAATTTTACTTGATTCAGTAGCTACTTTGGATTCTGACTGTGAAACTCATCCCTCGGACACAGCAGTGGCTTTTTGAGTCACAGACATCAGTGGAATATTTTTAAAGCACAATTTTGGTACTCATAGGCAATAATAGAATATATTTGTTGAACTAAAGTCCTGTTGGATTTATCAGGGGGATTCTAGAGCATGTACACAAATTTCAGCGAACATCAAGAAACTTCCTGAATTTTCTGCTTTTCTGGGTGGTTTGAAAAACAGTGAATACAATCTAAGGCAAAGTTATCTGTAAGTATTTAGAGATGTAGCCCTGACTGACACTGTGTGTTAGAAGGGCACGCATGTAATACGGTCTGTATGAATATATGTGTATGTGTGCATGTAGTTATGTATCTTTCAGGATCTGGGCATAACTAATTTGGCGTGGATTTTGTTATTTTAATATCTGAATGCTGTGGTAGGGTTCCTTTCTAGATTGGTGGAAGGTATTACCACAGGAGTGATGCTCATTCTGCCATTGGGTGATTCAAAGGAAGATTTTGCGTAATAATTCCTGAGAAGATATCTTCCAGTAGAATACTATAAAAAGAGAATATTTGGGAAGACAAGGAGACTTCATTAACTCTTTTTTAAAAAAAGTCTATGCAACAGAAACTTCTTTACACACTCATTGAAAAATCACATATATATTTAAGTCTACAAATTATAATTATGATAAACTATGTAACCATAAATAAATAATATAATTATAAGATATATAATTTATAAAAATTATATACATACAATCATGTATAAAATATTATATCTATACACATATTTTTTATATATATAAACATTAGGCATATTCCTAAGTCTGTCTTTATTTGTCTTCTTCTCACTAAAAGTTTTTCTTCTATTTTGTTTTCTATGTTTTATGCAGTCTGAAAACCTTATTACATAAGGATACCTCTTAAATATTAATTTTGCTTGATGTGCAATGACCTATGGCAAAAGGGAAAATTACTTGATTCTTTCTATTATTATATGACTAAGTGGATACCCTGCATGTGGAGGAGCATTAGTATACTAACGTGAGCTACATTGTCGGTCTCAGAACCTGAGTCAGAAAAGAAGTGACGTTTCCCAGATCAGGACTTTAAGCATGTACAAACTTTATTAAAATTAGGAGGCTTTCATGAATTCGGCCCCATGAAAACAAAACTTTCACTAACGAGGAATTGCCTGATTTGATTACCCCGAGTGCTGCTGGAGGCTGTTTCCTCTGAGCCATGAGGGCTTTGGCTCCTGCTCTTGAGCCACCGCAGACCTATCGCTTGCAGGCTGGCAGCTGCGTCTCCTCAGCTGCTGGGACCAGGCTGCAGCTGGTCTTTTTGGAGGTAGCGAGGACTGCTGTGATGCTGCCAGAGCTGCCTGGTGTCCTCTTGCCAGTAGGAAGGGTGTAGGTTCTCGGAGGACATGACCTCTGTCTGTTCATGTGGAACAAATATCCAGTTTCTGCACTGGAAGGAGCTCAGTGTCTTGGAGCCGGGGTGGGTATTTGGTTTCCTACCTGGTACAGCATTTCTGTGTCCTTTGGCAGATAGCAAAGACGAGGGACCTGTTTCCCTGAGTGGCAGGACATCACTGCATCTCCCGGCTGACAGTCAAGACTTGGATTCTCACTGGCTTTGAGGAAGGGGGAGAAGAGGAGGGAAAACTTTCAGTGTTTGGATTTGCCTTGAAGTACTTAATTTGTAGGTAGACAGGTGATGGTTCCTGCTGTGTATAAAATAATGCCCAACACTGATAAAACACGTTATTAATTTCAGTTGAAAATGTCTTAGCTTCTCCATAAGACTGAAAAGAAAATTAAGGGCTGTCTAATATGTTTTCTGCAAAATGCTCATTTTGTTCCTCATCTTCTGTAAACAGATGTTTTGATGTGATTTTATCATAAATTTTTATCATAAATTTTATTAGTCTTCCAGTTTTCCTTTCATACTGCTAGCTATTCATAGGGTGTCTAAAACATTGCTGTGTAATAACATTAAAACTTTGTGAAAAAAATAACCCCCACTAGCAATAATAATAATAATAATAATGATAATAAATCCCTCATATCTGGTTGGGGAGTTGACTATGCTTGTGAAAATTTAGACTTGTCTTTGTAGCAAATGATGGCTGTGAATTGCTTTGGCATATTATCTTCCGTGGACTTAAAATATCATTAGTTCAATATTTATTACGCTTCATTAACTATATACAAGTTGCTAAATGATTTAATTTTCATAAATGGAAGTTATCTTTGCATAATTCTAATAATTAGGACATTTTACTTAGAACTCTGCTCTGTCTCAAAGTCAGTGAGAAGAAATTGACTGTTAATGAGAAAACCTGCTACTATTAGGGAGCTATTTAACATAGTTGAGTATTTTTCTTGGGGCCCAAGCAGATGTTGAAGTGAGTGAAAATAATAAGGTTTTATATTTATTTGTAAATACTAATGCTACTTATTTTGGGTAAACAAAAGAAATTCATGTGTTTCAAAACCATTTTGTGTCAGTAATCTTGTTTTCTTGAGTTAGGAGTTACCTTCTGGTAACACTTCATGTTACAAACATGCATATTATAATAAACAAAGCACAAGCTCTGATGCTTAAAATAGACTGTTACAAACATGCTTTTCTTTTATATGGATTATGTATATTCCTGTCATATGTTTCATAAAATATTGGGATTTCTCTAAAAGAAATCTCAGGGTGAAATATTAACAACTTTAATTATTACAGGAAAACAGGGCTATTCTTGGCTCTCCTACACATTGTTTTTATTAACTAAGTTCCACCAGTCGACACATTATGAGTAACCTGTCATGTATCTTGTTAATAAGTATTGCAAATACCAGTGAGAATACAGAAACTTTTAGTCTACGATCACACCTAGGTCTGTTTTTTTGTAGAGCAGACCAAGAGCTGTTTGGAATCATGATGGTTAGTGAAGGGACATGGTCACCTTGAGTCAGATGTCAGTAAGGAGTTTATGTGTACCAAAGGATTAGAAAACGTTAGTTATAATTGAGGAATATCTTTTAGTTTGTCTTAAAATTTCACCTGCAAAAATTGCCTACCATCTGATGGACAAAATAAAAACGGATATAAAATAAAAAGAAAATGGCTAGATAGGTCTTACTATTCAAGTTGAATGTATAATGCAAAAAACTATAGTAATCAATAATGTGACTAAAGTGAGTGTTATGGTGGTTTCAATAATTCAGAAGAGTAATAACATGGAGAGAAACTTATCTTTTAAAAATGAATGATTTTCAATTTACTATTTTTCTTTAAAGCATCGTTTATTTCTACTAGCCTCCAGCTGAGTTACAGACCAAGGAGGATAAGCGCTAAGGACTGCAATTGTACCAAATGTCCTTGCTGAGATACTGTTTCATTTCTTGTAGATGAGGCTGTATTAATACTTGGGCTCAAATAACCTTTAAAATGCTTCTACTCTGAAATCAACAATGTCAAAGCCAATGCTTTCTCATATTTATCGTATGTAATTTTCTGCTCATTATTGAACCATACTGAGATATTTTTTAAATGTGTGGTTTTGGAATTTTTCCCATCTTTTGCCATCTAATTACTATATGCTCTTTCTTCCTCATTTTTACTTAAAAACCAAAAATCCAAACAAAACAAAACTGCTTTCCCAAAAGGATGGACATTTTGGTTGCCCACTGTTTTATAGTCAGGGCTTGTCATTGATAGACTCATTCTCTGGACATAATGGAAGAAGCAAAATGTCCAAACTGGTACTTGCAAGTATCTTAGACATATGAGAAGAAGAACAGAACAGAGCTCCAGATGCAGAATAGTGATGCTTGCAAAGCATTTTGAAGAAGGATAGACTTATAATGGGACCTGGAAAGTCATGGTGTCACTGACATTAAAATATGAGTCTGTGTGGAAACCAAAGTATTTTTCTTCTGAATTTGTTTGGTTTAATAGTCATCCTGGCTTAATATTTCAATAACTATGCTGTAAAAATAACTCCCCTCAAAAAAAATCCTTCTGATTAATAAAATGTGTCATTAGCTCCCTTGAAGTGATTTCAAATATAAATTATTTTAAGCAAAGTAAACCAAAGAATCAGTTAATGGAAAAATGAAGCTGTCATCAGCACATCTTGGGCCTCAGACCTTCTGAAACATCAAGACCACTTTGAAAAAAGCCCTGAGGCCCAGCCTCTTGATTTTAGCCTTATCCTTCCCATAAGACTATTTATTACATGGAACTGAATTGTTTCTTTTTTTCTCTCTTTTTTTTTTTTTTTTTTTTTTAACATGAATTACTTGATGTGATTTCCCTAGAGGGACCACTTGAAGTTTGTGGTAAGCTACTGGTTTCTTGGAATTTACTCCTTTTTGTACCCTGTTGGAATTGTAGTTGACCTTATTACATCTCCTGTTAACTAGTTTTAACGTACTTTCCCTTGTCTAGTCAATCATAAGTGTGGAAGTAAAATTCTTTTTCCCTTCCCAGTATGTTGAACTTGCTGATGGCTCTTACTTTCTTCCTTTCCTGTGGTATGAGCTCCTTCCACCAAGTTCATTTTACAAAAAACTCTAATTCCTTACTACTTTCCCAGCAACTGGTCCAGTAAGTTACTTAGGGATCTCATGTGTTTTTCTCTATTTACTGTTTTTTCATTGTCTAATGTATTTTTCCTGAAAGTCTTGAAGTCACATGCAGCATGGTGTTTTTTAAAGAAAAATATATAACTTCCTGTAATCAGAAGCTGAAAGCTAAAATTCAAGTTCCTTCTTCACACTTTTCCCCTGCTGCAGCATGGGTCCTTCCCAAGTCTGCAGTCCTTCAGGATAAACCTGTTCCAACATGGGCTCTCCATGGGCCACGGTTCCTTCGGGAAGTATCCATCTGCTTTGGCATGGGGGTCCTCCACGGGCTGCAGTGTGGTTATCTGCTCTACCGTGGTCCTCTCCCTGGGCTGCAGAGGGGGAACCTGCTTCACCGTGGTCCTTTCCAGGGGCTGCAGGGGAATCCCTGCTGCGGCACCTGGAGCACCTCCTCCCCCTCCTTCTTCTCCAACCTTGATGTCTGCAGGCCTGTTTCACCCACTTTTTTTCGCCTCCCTCTTCACTGGTCTCTGGTGGTTTTGCCCTTACTTAAATACGTTTTCCCAGAGGCGCTGCCAATTTGGTGGAGGGACTCAGCCATGCCCTGGGGTGGGTGGGTTGGAGCCAGCTGGAACCAGCTGTGTCCGGCACGGGCGGCCCCGACCTCTCATCACAGAGGCTGCCCTGCAGCCCCTGCTGCCAGTGCCTGGGCAGGGACACCCTGTTCGGTCGACCAGACCTGATTTTGTCCAATAGCTGTGGTAATTGAGTCGTCATCTTTCCTTCTCTTCTTTCCTTTGTTCCTGATGCATGTCTGTAGGCAGCTATCTCAGTGAGAGGTAGGACAGTGCGTTGCATGTGATGAATGTTAGTTCCTGTGCCACCACGGTGATCGGAGCCTCATGCTACATGTGAACCTACATGGAATACAGTAGAGTCTTAATTTCATTCTACAATTTGTCAGCTGATAGTGCTCAAAGAAGTTATCCAGAAAGGCCTTGGAGATACGTCCCTCTAAAGTGTAGTACTGCCTCGGAAGCTGCTGAGTCTCTCTTGCTTGTCACGCTGAAGTAACACTCCGCTGAAGACTGAGCATCCTGATTCATAAACAGTTGCCAGCCCTGACATCTCTGAAGAGATCTGATGAAAGAAAATTTTAAGTTGCTTTTTTATTGAAATGCAAACCAAGCGTCGGCAGGAGAGGGGAAAAAGACCAGAAAAAAACCCAAACGAACCAAACAAAAAAACCTTCTCAGTCCTTGAAGTATCAATTGACTTTTGATCCAGTCAGCTATTTCTGCTTTCTTTAAGAATTGATTTTTGTCTTGCGTAGAAGGACATAAACTTGACCCTTGAGGCACATTCAGGTTGATAAAATCCTAACACATTTCATTCAGTGGTATTTTGCACCTGTACGAGTATGTTACATTTTTATGCAAATATATTAAAAATTTTAGGGACTAGAATGAGAGTGAGTAAGCACTGCAAATTGAATCTGGTTATATGGAGGTGATAAAAGTTCATCTGGAATTGAGTTAGCAGACTGGACCTTTATTTATTGGGCTATTTGGGGTGCTTGGGGCTGAGATTTTGTGGACATTCTTGGTAAATTTATGCAGAATCTGGTATCTAAGTCTCATGTAGCTGAAAAAATGCCAACTCTGATTTTCTTAACAGAGTGAGTAATATGTACTGTTATTTTGTAGACAGTAGATGCAATTGAGGAACATTTGTATTAATATTTTTGTGTGTGTGTTACCACTTTTTCCACATCTCTCAAGGCCCTGAACCTCAGGGCAGGGACTAGGGGAATTAAGTCCCTCCCACTGTAGAAGAAGATCAGGTTTAAGACCACCTTGAACAACTGGTTGGTTGTGAAACCAACTTGAACATATTTAAGTCCACAGGACCCAACAAGGTGCATCCTAGGGTCCTGAGGGCTGATGTAGTTGCTAAGCCACTCTTAGTCACATTTCAAAAGTTGTAGCAGTCAGGCAAAGTCCACAGTAACTGCAAAAAGGGAAACATCATGCCCATTTTGAAAAAGAGTAAAAAGGAGGACCCTGGGAACTACTGACTGGTCAGCCTTACTCTCCGTGCCCGGTAAGATCGTGGAGCAGATCCTCCTGGAAGACATGTTGAAACCTATGGAAGACAGGGAGGTGATCAGAGACAGCCAACATGGCTTCAATAGGGGCAAATCATGCCTGACTAATCTAGTGGTCTTCTACAATGTGGTGACTGCATCAGTGGACAAGGGAAGAGATACAGATGTCATCTACCTGGACTTCTGTAAGACCTTTGATATGTTCCCCCCCAATATTCTCGCTGCTAAATTTGAGAGATTTGGGTTTGACAGTTGGACTGTTAGATGGATAAGGAACTGGCTGAATGTCGAAAGAGTTACACTGAATGGCTCAATGTCCAAATGGAAACCAGTAACAAGTGGTGTCCCTTGAGAGTCTGTACTGGGACCAATACTATTTAGTATCTTTATCAATGACGTAGACAATGGGATGGAGTGCACCCGCAGCAAGTTTGCAGATAACATCAAGCTGCGTGATGCAAGTTAATTTGCTTGAGGGAAGGGATGCTGTCCAGAGGGGCCTTGACAGGCTTAACGAGTGGGCCCGTGGAAATCTCCTGAAGTTCAACAAGGCCAAGTGCAAGGTCCTGTGCCTAGATTGGGGTGATCCCCAATATCTGTACAGACTGGGAGATGAATGAACTGGGGGAGTGAATGGGAGAACAGCCCCACGGAGAAGTACTGATAGATGGAAAATTGGAAATGAGTCAGCAACGTGTGCTTGCTGCCCAGAAAGCTAGTCATATCCTGGGCTGCATCAAAAGGAGTGTAGCCAGCACATCGAGGTGGGTGATTCTCCTCCTCTACTCCACCCTGGTGAGACCCTACCTGGAGTACAGCATCCAGCTCTGGAGTCCTTAGCACAGGAAAGACATGGACCTGTTGGACTGGGTCCAGAGGAGGACCACAAAAATGATCAGAGGGATGGAACACCTCTCCTATGAAGAAAGGCTGAGAGAGTTGGGGTTGTTCAGCCTGGAGAAAAGAAGGCTCTAGGAAGACGTTACTGCAGGCTTTCAGCACTTAAAAAGGGGCTTATAAGAAAGGTGGAGAGAGACTTTTTACCAGGGTCTGTAGTGACAGGTCAAGAGGTCATAGTTTTAAACTGAAAGAGGGTAGGTTTAGATTGGACATAAGGAAGAAATTCTTTGTGATGAGGGTGGTGAAACACCGGAACAGGTTGCCCAGAGAAGTTGTGGATGCTCCATCCCTAGGAGCGTTCAAGGCCAGGTTGGAGGGGTCTTTGAGCAGCCTGGCCTAGTGGAAGATATTGCTGCCTATGGCAGTGGGGTTGGACTACCTGATTTTCAAAGGTCTCTTCCAACCTGAACCATTCTATGATTCCACAATTCTGTGATTTAACCACCACTTTTTTATAGCTATGTCTGAACTGAAGTTATGTTATTTTAGTACTTAAATGTTACCATGGTAGATATGAAAGATACCTTTGAGAGAGAGTGTAGAATTAGAAGACTCAGTAAACTATATATGTAGTATTTTTTAATAGTGGTATGCCATTTGGCCTGTTTTTTCCAGTATTTCAATTGCTGGCATCATACTGAAAAAAATACTTTTTTCTTCATTTATTTTTCTCTAGTGAGTTACCAATAATTTTCTTCTTATTTATCTATTTTGGTGATCATGGTGAGGCAATAATGCATCAGTTGCAATCACTGGAGTTGTAAATAAGCCTGTCTCTTTAAAAGGAAAATGTAGATGGCTTACATTGTAAGACTGGACTTAAAAGGTTTTTTTTTATGCCTGCAAAATAATGTATAAATAAATGCACTCGTATAGGTGATACTGCTGGGAAAGAAAAGGAGGAAGCAATTAACCCTGGTCTTTTAGCTACTTAAAGCAGTGATTCTATAGTCTCTCCCTCTTTCTTTTTCCTTACTAACTTTCAGCATGGAAGGAATTTTTTAAATGAGTAATGCTTTGAAAATGGTGGCTCAGAAAAAAAGGATTCTCTCCATGCATCTTGATCATGACAACCCAAATTTACAGGTAGCTTGGTATCTGTGTGCATCCTACAACATATAGATTATAGCTAAGAGGTTGAACAAATCTACTTCTGTTGTGATCTGTTTAGCAACGGAACGAAAATAATAGCTTACCTCTAGAATGAAGTTTCAATCAAGTGTAGTTGCGTGGATTACTTTCTGTAAGCTGCAAAGCTGTGCTTCTATCAAACAGAAAACACTTCTCTTCCTCTTCTTTCTCTTCCTAATGTCAGTGTTATAAACCAGCAAAAACATCTTTATTAAATATACACATGCATTAAAATGAAATTTAGAAAGTTATTACTTAAATTTGGAATTAGAATTAAAGTTCAAACTCAATTTTAATTACAATCTTTCTTTGACATTTTATTCCATTTGTTTGCTTCATTTATATGTATGCCTAATGTAGTATTTAAATAATAATTAAAAAATAAAAGAAGGGAAAATTACTTTATACTACTCAGAAATGTAGCCAAGCTGATCTTTGCATAAAATGTATTGATAAAGAAGTATGTTTATTATTCATGTTTCAGTAAGACTCAGTGATTTCTAAAATTGAGTAACCATGGAAACACAACTGGGTAACATAAGGAAGAAAATGCAGGGGTGAATTTACAGTTAGTCTTTTAATCAGAAGTTATTACATGGATTCTGTTTTTACAGTATAAATAAGCTCAGTTTTTTAACTGATCTCTTACCAGTTTAAGTGTGTGCAAGTATATTTTATATATATATTTGCATACACATGTAATATATATGAAACAATTAATTGAAATAAAAGTTTTATTTACTTCTGTTATGGCCTTTTTTCTGATTTTTTTTTTTTTTTGGTAAATTCTAGCCAGAAAACAGCTTCTCACCCTTCATTTTTGTTTCATAGAACTTATTTTTCTAAATGAGAATTTGAGAACTCTTCCTGAGTTATAAAGTAATTTTAAAAGGCAAATTTGTAAAGCACTATGTGATAGAATACTCTAGTAGTGAGAACATTAGGAGGATCACAGATGGATTATTGGACAAAAGTGTAATAAAAATGTTATAAATGTAAGGTAAAGTCAGTTTCTTGTTACTGTATAAAGCATATGTTGTTTTTAATGTGATAAGTTGCAGAACTCGTAGGGTTTTGCGTAGTACTTGGCACACATTCCAGTGTCTGTGTTTTATATTGCTTGTGATTGTGGACTGAAAATATGTATTTGCTTTTTTAGAAAAGTATGCCCCAGGTATTTCTGGACTATACTATTCATATAATGACCTGCTGGGTAGCGTTTTCTCTTCTGTCTATCCTTGTGAACCTCAGTCTGCAATCTTTTCTTAACATTTTTAATTCACATGAGGATATACCTCCTTCTATGGCAGAAAATGTATTGAGTTCTGTGAGGTTAATAGCATCAATTTTTAAAATTATTCTTGCTTTCTCTCACTATCTAAAAACTGTAAGATCAAATGTGTTAAGCAATAAGGGCAAAGAGAAGATTTTGAGCTTCTGTACTTCAAACTTATGAAAATTGTAGTTTGTGACTTTCTTTGGGATAAGGGTGTTTGTCTTTCTGTCTAAATTCAGCATTTGTTGGGAAGGAGGTCTTTCTTCCTGCAGCTTTTGTTTTTGCCCACATTTCCCGCACTTGTTTTCTCCTGTCACGTAGAGGAAATGAAATAGGAAGCTAAGCCCCAAAATGTATTCTCTGGGTTCTGGTGCAACCTCTAAAATGCATCAAATGTCAAGCTATGCCCACTGTGAGCAATTCATGAAGAAATTGCCGCAACATTTTGATCACAGTCAGGCTTTTATTATGAAAGTAGCTGGCATAGAAAGACACCTTTAGAAGTGTGAAAACAAGCAACACAATGAAGTAAAAATGATAAAATTGAGCACAGTACTGGCACAGTACAGCTGCTGTCCCTGGCAGTAACTGCTGCCTTCAACAATAGTCTATGGCTGCCAGGAAAACCCTGCTCACTATGGGGAAGTAATTGCTGTTGGTTAACTTTCATTTTAATATCAAAGAAGGGTTCAAGCCAGAATCCCATAAGTGAAAAACTCTGAACTTTGACAGTTTGCGTGCGTCCATGAAATGGTCTTATGAAGCCCCTTTATTTTTAAGATTTACCTGAAGGAATACATTATCCCATCTGGCTCCGTAAGTAATTTTGTGTGTATTCTGAATGGATGTTGGTGACAGCTTTCCAAACAAACGAATAAATTCAGAACCTTAAGTAAGAAAAAAGGGAAAAAACAAAGAAAAAAAAAAAAGAGTTAAGTAGACATGCAAATCATTTGCACTGTAGAAGGTGAAATCGCTTCTTCCTTTCCTGAAGTTTGTTTGGTAGGAGAGACACCTCATTTTGAGTGGAACAGTCTGTGGTATGGCAATACAAAAGCGCAGGTACTGTTTTAGTTTCCCATAATTTTCCTAGTAAGGGTTTATACACTTATACTTGCCACCACCTTCATCTCACTGAAGGATAAATTTAAATCCATCAGATGTCTCGTATCATAGCAGAGAGGGAGCAGTCCCGGAGGTTCCTGGAGTGCATGGAAGACAACTTCCTAACACAGCTGGTGAGGGAGCCAACCAGGGAAAGCACCCTACTGGACCTACTGTTTGTTAACAGAGAAGGCCTTGTGGGGGATGTAAAGGCTGGAGGTCGTCTTGGGCAAAGTGACCACAAAATGGTAGAGTTTTCAATTCTTGGAGAAGCAAGGCAGGGAGCCAGCAGAACTGCCCCCTTGGACTTCCGAAGGGCAGACTTTAGCCTGTTTAGGAGCATGGTTGAGAGTGTCCCTTGGGAGACAGTCCTGAAGGGCAAAGGTGCCCAGGAAGGCTGGTCATACTTTAAGCAGGAACTCTTAAAAGCACAGGAGAAGGCCATCCCCATGTCCTGAAAAACAAGGTGACGGGGAAGAAGACCAGCCTGGCTAAATAGAGAGCTTTGGCTGGACCTCAGGAACAAAAGGAAAGT
>VYXH01005421.1:232590-290968 GCA_013397275.1 Burhinus bistriatus
TAACTGGTTGGCTGGATGAGGGGAGAGCAGTAGATGTCATCTACCTTGACTTCAGCAAGGCTTTTGACACTGTCTCCCATAACATCCTCATTAGGAAGCTGAGGAAGCGTGGGCTAGATGAACAGACAGCGAGGTGGATTGAGGGCTGGCTATGTGACAGAACTCAGCAGTGTCAAGTTGGAGGCCTGTAACCAGTGGTGTCCCCCAGGGGTCAATACTCGCCCTGATCTTGTTCAACTATGTGGATGAGAGGACAGAGTGTATCCTCAGCACGGTTGCTGATGATACCAAACTGGGAGGGGTGGCTAACACTCCAGAGGGCCGCACTGCCATCCAGCGTGACCTGGACAGGCTGGAGGGCTGGGCAGAGAAGAACCTAATGAGATTCAACAAGAGCAAGTGTAGGGTCCTGCACCTGGGGAGGAAGAATGCAGGGCACCAATATAGGTTAGGGGTGGACCTTCTGGAAAGCAGTTCTGAGGAGAAGGATCTGGGGGTCCTGGTAGATAGTGAAGTTTAGATCTAACCTGCCTGCTGGCTTAAAACAAGTAAGCGTCTTCATTTGGATTTGGTAGTCACTATGGGCCCAATTATCCATTGCCTGCCACCTCTCATCGTCATTTATAGGTATCTGAGAAGGTTTATAATACTACCATGATTTAAAGTCATTTCATCCCTGGCGTGCTTATATGACAGAGACTACAAAAAATAAGAGGCAGTGGAGTATCAAGCAATTGATATTTGTGGTGTTAGAGCATCAATGTTGCACGAAATCCAAAGTTAAAATTGATGAGTGTCAAACTTCAGAAGGAGCTAGAACCATTCTTATTGTATTTGTCTTCTAATGAGCTTGTAGAGGTGAAGACCAAAAAACATTCATACTATCCTGAAATAAAGGTGTAATATGGAGGATCATTTTGTCTCATGAAGGCATCGCGACGGTTTCTACTGGGATCATTACACCAAGGAATACATTGCTACATCGTTTCAATTCTAGAAATAAGACATCTTTAAGACAGCTTAGCTATATGGAGCTTGAACTTAGACCTGGATATATTAAAGACAACACTAATTTAGTTATCTTCATGTTTTTTCTTAGGCTGATCTCAGAATTTTTATTTCCTGTGTTTTTTTCCTCAGCCAGACTAATTTACCCAAATGTGTGTTCCTCTTTCCAAGCAGTTGTCAAGATAAAACCACCCAAGAATTGAATCTCTGTTAATTTCTGCAGCTTCGTAAACATTAGTATTTTCTAAATTTTAATTATTTGCATTCCTTTTTTCAAACCTCTGTTACTTATATTTTAAGAATTTTATTTTCTTCTATATTACTGTCTTACAACTACTGTGAGTCATAGTTTAGGAAAATATGTGCTATTGTGGTTTTTCCAATTCCTCTCTTTTTTAAATGTATCTCCTGGAAACATAATGAAAAGATGCCATCATATAGTGTTTCTTATATTAACCACTACTTTACAGTACCTGCTTAAGTCAATGAGATGAAAACCATTCTAGCTTCCTGTCGTACTGGAGTTTGTTCAAAATACAATATTGTTACAGTCAAAAGAGAACATACCATGTATAGAGATGTAAGAACTTAGTCTGATTAATATCTTCACAAGCATGTTTGTATAAAAAAAAAAATGCAAGAAGTAGTTATTACTCTGGTTACAAAAATGCAAACATTTATTATTTCATTAATAACACCCTTAAAATGGCTCTAGAAATGGTTTTAGAAATAACCCACCCTAGTGTCTTTTCTCTGGTGCTGTGCTCACCCTTCCAGGCTCCTTTTGGGTCCTCAGGTTGATGGGCTCTCAATCCTGCAGTGGGAACAGCTGCACAACCACCATCCTGAGGTCTCTGCTGGGCAGGGTGTGATGTTCATGGTGGCAGTCCTCTCCTCTGTTCTGGGACCTGCTTGGGTTTCTTTCTGTGCGTTTGCTTGTTTCAGGTTGCTGCCTTCTGGCTGCTCTCAGCTCAGGGCACAGCTTGTGGCCTTTTACTAGGAATGGCAGTTGTTGTTACTGGACTATAATTTGTTTTTAAAAGTGATTTTGGATGGAGTCAGCCACACTGATTTTGGTGAGGGCGGAACTACATCTTCAAGCAGAACATCTGCCCCACTGATACAGACAGCCAAGTTTATATTTCCAAGACATTTTGGATTTTTTGTTCCAGTTTGTGTCATGGTCTGTCTCACCATTCCCTCCAAATACAAGCTCTTTGCCCTGGAATTAGCTGAGTTTTTTTAATTTATGGCAGCAGCTTATTTCCTGCAGAACCTGGGTGTAAGAGCTGCTATAAGCACTACCTGCAGCATAAGAAACATGAAATCGAAGATGGGAACTGCAAGGAATACTGAAATCCTTCTGAAAGGTGCATGGCAAGTGAGAACAGCGATGTGTGGGTGGCTGACAGGCCATGGATTTAGGTATGCGAAAGGGAGGAACCGAGGTCAGTGATAGAGGTGTAGGATGAAAGAGGGTGGATAGCAATTCAGCGCTGCTGAAGCAATGAAGAGGATGAGTAGTTGGGGATGGGTGAGGTGCAGGCTGTTGTTACTGAATTAGGATTTGATGAGTGCGCGTGCGTGTAGGAAATCTGCAATAGAGCTGACTAGCAGAAGTTCTCATGCTGTTCCCAGATGTGTGAAAATGGAAAGAGCGCTGGGTAAAAGCTGTAGCTTCAAATGCAGCAGCACAGCTTGCCTGCCTCTTGATGCCCCATGAGCTTCCTTCTCTATGTAAGATCCACAGTTTTTGGTTTTGTTTTTGGTTTGGTTTTTTTTTTATTATTGCTTAATCATATGATAGCTCTGTTTAATAGCCCTAATACAGGCTGGCAAAAAGTCAGAACAGTAAAAGGAAATGAATGGCATTTCTCTGAACTTAAGAGTGAACAGTGGGTCAGTGGAGTCTCCTGTGGAGCAGCCAGAGGTATGTGCATATTAGAGTGCATTAAAATTTGATTTTTCAACCTTAAGACATTGTACATACATAGTGGTAGAGAAGATGAGCAGACCTAAAAAGTCAGGAGATAGACTAACCCTTCTCTTAGAACAATTGTATCTTCTGTAAAGGAAAAGCGTCATGAGTTGGGGATCAGTTTTTTGGGGGAGTAGGGGCAATATGTGACTTTTTGGGGAGTTCTTGAAATAGCAATATTATTTCCTTAAGTATAGTATTCTGAAATACTTTTCCAGGTTCAGGAAGAATTATTCTTATTAACTATTAAGACTCTTGATGTGACTTGCATTATTATTATTGTGTCTCAGAGAGAAGCAGAACAGGATATACTATCTTAAAAAAATATTTGATTGTAGCATTGTGCGAAGAAGAAACTGGTACGTAAAAAATGTATCCTTTGTGCACTAACTGAAGGCTTGAAGCTGATTCTCAAGCCAGAGTGCCTATCTTCTTTGAACCATGCTGTTTTCCGCAGTTTTCCAATGCTTATGCAGCCCCTACATCTTGTTTGTAAAGAGAGAGCTTTGAAGTTCTTTTTCAAAATGGGAGTAATATTGAAATCTCAGAAATTTTCAAAACTGGGAAATCTCTCCCTAAGTTAGCTTTAGTTCTGCACTGAGCTTCCCTCAGTGCTTCTGCAGTGCTTCCCTCAGTCTGAGTTTCTAAGGGTAAATTAATAGGGAGAAACATTGTTCTGGAAGTATTCTGTCATGCTTTCAGCAGACAGACAGAAATGGTATTTTACCAGTTAGACTCTGTACACTTTTTCTTTTTTTTACATTGTTTCTTTTTCCAATCAAGAGAGCTAGGAAAATTTACCAGAATCCCAGATTGGGTTTGAGGCAGAGGTGTAGCATGTCTCAATCCATCCTTACCCTCAGAAGCAACAGCTTCAAAACATGAAAGTGGCAGCTTTCGTTTGCTGCACTGCAGTACCAGCTCCTTTCCCAGCAACAGCTGATCGCTGCACCCTGCTCGGTGCGTGGTGGCAGTGGAAAAATCCATGTGTTTGTGTAGGTGTAAACATGTGTCAGCCTATTATGCCGGTTTCCAGTTCTAAAGGCAATAGATGGGGCTTTACTGCTCATTTATTAGTAAGTGCTGATTTATGGAGACCTATTAAGAATCAATGATCCATCAAATGTAGGATCTGAGTTTCCTAGAAAACTGTTTGTTGGTTTACTTACTACTTCTTTATACTCATAGGTTTTTCTGTACTGATATACTTCTATGTATTAACTGCTTTATTGCTCCCTACGGCGGAACAAATTTTTTGCTTCTTAACTTGTGAAATGCTTGAACTGTTAATTCTAGAACTGTTTCATTCAGTAGTTACAGGATGCATCATTTATAGTAATTTTGAAATGCTTAACATAGAAACCTTTGAACCACCTTCTTCTTCAATTTAACAAGTAAACAAATTTGCTATTGGAGGCGGGGTTTGAAGGTGACTGCCAAAAATCAGTGTTGATGAACTGTTCTTAAGCAATTAATTCTACTGTTGATTGAGTTAACTTACGTTTTGCCGTGAATATGAGCTGGGGTGTCTGGAATCCATTTCGCTTATGCATAGTAAAACTGGCAGAATGTATGTGCATCTATTTTTGATACTGCCAAGCTTCAGTTATGCACCTATAAATGAATGTCCTGGTTTTCTCAGCAGGTCTTTTATGCCAAAAGAGGTGGATTGTATTACTCTGCATATCGAGTGGAACAGTTGAGGGCACATCATGAAAAAAGAATTTTCTGCTGTAGGTGGTGATGTTAGTGCCAATCTCAAGAAAATACTTGGAAAAGTGGAGAGGAAGGGTATTATAGATGATGAAGAGGGTTGAGATTTGAAATAGTTTCATCCTGCCACATTCATTGTGTGAGACTGTGAACAAATCACACTGTTTCTGTCAATCCATTTGTAAAGCCGTACAAACTATAGTTACCTTGTAGAGATTTAGTAAAGATAAATGAATCCTATTTGAATGGTGTTTTGGGAGATTTGAACCAAAGATACTCTCATTTACTGTAAGTGTTGAACAGGATATAGGGTGGAGGAATGTTTATTGCAGTATACTGCACTTGCTGGGAAGACAGCAGTTTTGGGGTATTTATATGCATTCTTTTGGTATTACATCCACTTATCTGTTCTCCATCCTTGCCGTTTGCAGTTCAAAAATCTTTTACTGTACCTTTTTAGTCAGCTAAATTTCTTTCTTCAATTGTTACATTTCCACTTTTTCCTGCTGACCTTCCTGGATCAACATTCCCTTTCTTACAGATGATGTAGTTGACAGTTGTCCCTCATGAATTATCCCCTTCTGTCCCTATCTCCTCTGCTATCCCTGCACTGCCTGGAGCTGTACAGTTATGAAAGAAACCCAAGGCTGTACAAAATTGTCATGTACTTTTTTGTTTTCTTTTTAAAAATTGTTTTTCCTTAATAGGAAAAGCTGATCTAGTTCAATAGATATTTTTTCCCAGAATTTTTGTGCTGACTGGTTCACATCTATGTGTTTTTAATGATTTACTTGAAAATCTGAAGGTAATACAAATTTCTTTAAAAATCTACTTTGGAGGTTGTTTTGACATCTAATTGTGGATTTGATGATAGATTTGTAGGATTTCCTGTAGACAGTATGTATTCCTTCATATTCCTCCTTGGTTTCTTGTTGGGTTTTGTTTTGGTTTTTTGGTTTTGGTTTTTTTTTTTTTTAATTTTAAATTATTGTGGCATTTTGCCTTTATCGGGAAAATTTGTCAATTTTTGTTTTGCAGTGTGTTTCCATGTTGTAGAAAGTCATAGCTGTTTATTTTCTTTGCAACAATCTGTGCTTTCTGAATTAGTTTACTTTCTTCTCCTTTACAAATGCTTTTTTCATTTGTATACTGAATTACCTTTGTTTTTCGAAGTCTTTAATATCAGTTCGCTCTCCGGTAATATATAAGCACTTTTGAGAAGAGATTGAATTTGTGTATTGGAACTTATGTACCATATTTAAAAGCTGTACATTCCATGAACTCAACTGTGATCACAAAATTAATTTAATTAGAGGACTGTATATTCCATTTGATTCACTAGTATAATTACATGCAACTAGAGAATGGTGAAAAGATCCTTTGTTTGGAATAGAAAGCATTTTTATAGTTTTGTAGATAGTGTGGAGATGGGAAGAGTACTAAGCACGTCTTAGTGTCAGATTCAAAATGAGATTGATAAATTGAAGGAATACTTTGAAATCCGTAAGATGAAATTCAATAAAGACATCCTAACCATTAGAACTTAGGAATGAGGAATAAAATGTTTATGTACAAATGGAAAATCACTTTGTAGGCAGCAGTGGTGTGTAAATGTATCTTGGTGTTGTAAAAGACCACAAACTGAATTTAATTAACTATGTGATTCTTTTGCATAAAAAAGGGCAAATAGCCCTGGGACATGCAGACAGGAATGTCATCTGCAACACATGGGAGTTGCTACTGAGCTTCCTTCAGTGGGTGGGATGTCATAGAATTATTTTGCCTGGTCTTGGGCATTAGGCTTAAAGAAAGAAATAGTTTAATTGGGTGGCATCCAGAGGAAACAAACAATAACCAGCACCAGATATTATAAGGAGAAAAGAAAGTTTGTTAGTACTGAATAGAAAGGTCAATAATATTGCAAAAAATTTGCCTTCTAATGTGTGAAAGATTGTTATGAGCAATGATGGTTCTATTTCCCAAATCATAACATCATAATAGAACAAAAATAATCAGCATACTTTGTAACACTAAGTATTTGGGACACAGCTACTTGAAAAATACTTGAAAATACCTGAAAAAACTGTAGGGCATCATGGTCTCTGGAGGTTTAAAATATGTGAGGCAAATCTGTAGCAAGAATAGTCTAAGGGTATGGTGTCCTCCCCCAGAATAAGGGAGATGGATGACATGAGGCCTTTATTTTTCACAGTCGTATTATTTTTATGATTTTTATCTCTTCTTACTTAATTAATCCAGTATGTGTTTGTGAGGTGTGATAATGTAAGCTTTGAAAATATTTTAATGATTTTGTAAGACAAGGTTTTGATGAAGATGTATTAAGAGGTTTTACATGCATATACATGTAAAATACCTAAATATGCATGTACATACAAATACACATTATAATGTGCAAATATATACTTGTAAGTCTTCCTTATATGTGGTTCGGTAGATACATGTGTGTGTGCATGTGAGTTTTATAAGCGAGGGATGTTGGAAAAATAAATCAGTTCCTGGGTATAAAACCATTTCTTCAAAACTGAAATAAAACACCACATGTTGAAAATAGTTGCTCTGTTTAATTATGTTCATTTAATATACAGTTTGAGAAACAATGGTAGGTTTTTTTTTTACCTGTGGGATAGTAGAAGCTGCTAGCAAGGCTGGAGGTATTCAAGTTGTTAGCTCCGTGGGATGAAAAGAGACAGATAATTATTACCTGTGGAACATGGAGGAGTTATCTGGGGAGAGGATGTGAGAGAAATAATAATGTGTCGCTGTTAGGTCCATGATTTTTAGTATCTGGCAAAGCTGTAAGTTTTAGTTCAAGCTTATCTTTTGGAGGTATTTGGTAAATCTCTGCTGAGAAGGAGGTTGAGTGATCAGAAATGTAATAAATGTTTTGTGGAAACTGTTCTTCCATTAACTACATGTCCTGTCTTTAGCTGTTTTCACGTATAAGTTCGTTCTGGTATTGGAAGGTCTGTTCACTTTGGCCTACGTAGTTTTGTAACAGTATTTGGTGCCCTGTGTGTGTGTGCATGTATAGGACCCATGTGTTTGATGGCTCTGTTATGTCAGGTGTTTATCCCAGTTGTCAAAGAGGCATATTTCACATTTTTCATTCTGTTGAAGATTTGTTTGCAGCAGTGTATGTTGATGGCAATTTTGATGATGAGTCTGCTAAGGTGGAGGGTCGTTTTAAAGTTAGGCACATGCGAGGAGGTTTGGGTTCCTTATTAGCTCTTCAGTTTCAGTGAGACTTGTGCACTGAGGTGATTCTTTCCATTTTTGAATATTCGACCTTAGATTCATAGGTATGAAGTCTTTAAATCAAGTTTAGTTGTTACTGAAAATACTAATACATAGTGATTATCCCAGGAGTTTAGTAACAGGAGTGGTTTAATCCTTCTTATCTTCCAAAAGAACATAATGTTTTTTGATAATAGTAAACATTGGCTTTTATGCAGATTCCAATACAGCAAAAATAGAAGCAATCCCAGGCTAAAGATATATTAAAAAAAATAAAATTTCTAGTTAATTATTCCAAGATGTAGCTGTAATCTGTTGCAGGTCTTTTATTCATGGATTAGGAACCTTCAGTCCGAGGAACACAGAAGTTGTGGTTTGCCCTTCTGGTCATAGTAAATGGAAAGGATGTTCTGGGAACGACCCACTCGGGCCTTGTGGAACTGCCTGATGGAAAACCACTTTGAGACAGAAGATGGACTTCACGTCTAAGCGCAGTAATAGTAGCCATCAGCACATATAAAAAGTGAACTGTGCTTTACCTGGGCAGGATTGGTCTTTCTGAAAAAGTAGTGTCCCTTGGAGTAAGCAAACAATCTCCAAGTGATAGAGATTTTCTACAGAAATTGAGACTGAACTATTGATATTGCCATAACTCAAAATAAAGCCATGTAACATAGGCAGTATTGAAGTATAAGATTAATAAGCTTGAGGTATGTGTGTAGGCTTTTTGTTATTTTAAACTAATTTTCTGTAACGCTTTGTTTGATTTGCCGAAGAAGGGCTTCTAGAGTCGCTTGCTGACTGGTTTTAAAAAGGCTATTTGTCTATGGCATGGCCACCTGAAGGAGAGAAGGGTTTGCACTTAAGCCTTCGTGGTAATACGTGCTTTGATAGACAAGCTAAAATAAATGCGGCTGCAGCCTTGTAAAATGTTACAGCTCTCAGGTATTAACAGGCTTCTTTTGGAAGTTACTGTTCATTGCAGCAGAACTGGCAGGGCAGAACATACACCAATCACACCAGTGCTGTATTTCAACTATGCCAGCAATTTCCCCAGCATTTCAGTACAAAATGTCAAACTGCAGGCAGGTTTGTATTAAGGCGTGTTGTGATCTGGAAGGGTGGGCATGTCCCCACAAGTTCTGTCCTGCTGAGTCTGCTGTGGCCGGTGTACCTGCTGGCTGAGCAGGTTGGGTGCAATCCTGTACTAGCACGGCAAAATTTCCAAGTGTTTTAACGTGAAAACAGTAAAAACTGGTTTAAGGGCAAGTGAGGCAGTTACCTGTCTGCACTGCTGCATGCAATTTTAATATCGAGGCTAAGCACATTTTAAAGACAAGCTTAAGTATGACATCCACACTAGTGCTGCACTCACATTAGGCTGTAGCATTTTGGGAATTGTAACCGCTAGTTCTTGCCGACAAACATCTTGTTGGGATTAGGCATCCTCTCTGGGCATGGACAGGGAATTACAGGGAAAAAATTAGGACCAACATGTTGTTTAGTCAACCCTCTGCAGAAGTTTGCCTATACCCCAGAACGGACTGCTGGGACTGGATATTTTATGATCATTGGCCCGGGTACTGTTGGATGAGTACAGATCACATTGGGAATGGAGCTAAGCAGCAGCCAGATTTACCTCTGCAATGGAAATAAACGCTAAGAATTACGGATTTGAAAAAATATACAAATGGAGAAACAGGGGAGCAGGGAAATAGACAGCCTTGAAATGCTGACGCAGAGTGAAAATAGGAATGCATTGCTTAACAATTAACAGCTTCTGTGGTAAATTAATCTGCAGTTATGTGATAATCACTCTTCTGTAAGTTTCCATTTCTGAGAATGAATTTTTAAGCATCGTGTTTATACATAGCACTGTGCATAAACATTAAAAATTTTTCCGAATTTCATACATAGACAGTTGTGGTGAGTTTGTGCTTCTGCCCTTCGTAGATATGCATGATGCAAATCTGTATCTAATCCGCATGCTGTGCAGATGGCAACTACATTTCTAATCGCAAAATTTATGAAATAAGTGAAGGAAGACTGGCTGGCTTAGCCTGCACTGTACCATGACTCATAGGAGTCTTCCCGTTTGCCTCAGTGAATGTCTGTAGGGGGAGGATGCTGGCTGCATCTTTTAAAATACGGAGCCAAGTATTGGAAGAGAGGATCTTTTCTAGAGCTGCTCATGCCTGTGAGTCTCTAGAGACAGCTGTTTAAAAAACAAAACAAAAAATACTGGCAGCATAAAATGTTAGAAAGGAGATTGCCTAGTGTTCAGTTTGATAATAAGTGCCATCAATTTCGGATGTTCACAGGATTATGTTCTGTGTCTCTACAATGAAAAAGAAAATAAGAAAAATGCATCATAGAACATTAGCATAATTGTTGTAATGCAGAAGCTTTGCATGCAGTCTATTAGTATTTCCTAGCCATCCGACTTCTGTTAATTAGCGAAGGGGCAATTTCTACATGACTTATTAGATAAGCACTGCATTTCAAAACCTGTATTTGCAGAAATAAGGCCAGAGGTTCTCCAGCTCATGAAACAGAAACTCCTTGAATTTTCTGTTATTTGAGGACATGAGTGAAAGTAGTCATTAATGAAAGATAACAAATTGATTTGAGATACACAGAAAGAGACAACTGGAAAGATGATGTTCTTGATAGAGACGAGATATTTAGGCCTCTCAAATCTTATGCTCAGACTATTTAAATGAGCTGGTATGAGTGCTGGTAAAAGTGTAGCCACAGCAGCAGGGAGCTTGGCTTTCACTACTCACAAAAATATTTACCTGAACCTAAAAGCTTTGAAGCCTGGCCTGGACTCCCCTTTGCCTTAGCTGTCACACCGTGGGTTTGAGGTGGGTAATATCAGCACTGCCTCATTCTGTCTACAGAACCTGTAATGTCTCAGGGACTATTATAGCTGGATGCTGGAACGTCCAAAATAAATGAAGGCACAGACGGTACTAATAGGAAAGTATACTCCCCAATGGGTCATTTTCCAAACTGCAGATTGGGGCTGTGTTTTAGGCCTGTCCCAGAGATGTCTATTGATATGATAACCTTGTCACATGTTATGCTTATTTGGCTACACTCCCTCTATATGGACAGATGAAGATCACTGTATATGGGTATTTTGAGAAATTTATTTTTGCTGTCATTTTGCTGATGTCTGAAATATTTTTATTTACATTACAAAGCCAAACATCATGATCCAGTTGGGCCAGAGAGACTCTAAATATAGAGAGAAGATGTCAGCACGCTTTGTTAGCTTCGACACACCACCACAGTGTCATTAAATCTCTTTCTGGTTGGAGATCGTTCCCATTCAGCTGTCGTGCAACACAGTCAGAATGAGTTCAGTCTCTGCCCGCATCTGTGCAGATACTCAAATTGCCAAAAAAGAAAAAGAGAAGGGAGGTAGAGAAGGAGGAGGAGGGAGATAGGCCTAAGGTTACACACTGGATTACTGGTGAAGCTATTGTGTTAGTTTAGTCCTTTCTCAGTGATGCCACATTGCCTTCTACTGCCTTTTAACTCTCCTGACCTTTACACGAAACTCAGTCCCTTCAACTCTTTCACTATTTTAGTGGCTGTTCTCTGAATTGCTTCCAATGTCTCTCCATCTTGTTTTTTTTAATGGACTTCAGGTACCCAAACTGACTGCCATAGTTAATTAAATTAAATTACACTGGTTATTATACCACAGACAGGCTATCACATCGGAGGCATATGATGAGATGCCCTTAGGATTGGTTAGCTCTTTGATTGCTGTATTCTGTTATACAGTTATATTGGACTCACTGTTTACTAGCACCTCTAGCTTTTTATTGCAGTATTGCGGGTTCTTTGTAAAACAAAAATCACTTGTAAATCAGCCTTCCAGCTGTATTCAATTTTACTTTTCTAGTTTTAATTTCCTTATGTTGCCCAGTTTTGTTTAGTGCTCAATACAATGTTCTCCAATTATTTTTACATTATCATCCAAAAATAATCATAATTTTTATTCTTTTGTTTTTACTCATTCAGATAGTATATTTCCTCTGGAACAAGTCCTTTAAAAGTTGTATTTAAAGACAAACGGTTACTATTTTCACATCTGCCAAGTATAGATTGCATTGCTATGTACATGGACATGTTTATTGCATAGATAATATAATGGTAATTAATAAATCCTAATAAATCTGATCTAATAAATGCAAACTTTACTGGATGTTTTCTTCTGAACAGTAAAATTCTTGCATCCATAGTAGGAAATGTATGTATATCAATAAATATTCCTTTAAAATTTTACGTCAGCTCAGACTCACACATTAAATGTTATTCCTGAGTGTTTGTAATACCATAGAGCCCAGCCTTGGACCCAAATCTCTTTGTGCTATGCAAAAACAAAAAAAAAGGAAGAATTCCTGCCCCAAAGCGCTTACAGTCTAGGGTAAGAAAAGAGGAGAGAAGAAGAGTTGAAGGAGACAGGATAGTGTTACTCAGTGCAACGTGCTGCGGTTACAGCACCTTGGCAGTCTGTTGACTCTTGTTGGGTGCTTTGTTGAAAGGAGGGAAAGTATCTCTTACTAGAGTAACCGATACCCTTGGGAAATAACCCCAGAATTTCAGATGTATGGCAGGTCTGAAACAGAAGCTAAATACATGCTGAAATAATTTGCTTTGAAGTTGACTAGTTAGTCAGATGAGTTGAGAGGCAACAGTAGGTATTTCTGTCAAGCACAGTTTTGTTAGCAAAAGGGAGAGAGAGGGCATCCTAACAAGAAAGTTTTAAGGGTAAATTTCAAAAAAGGATAATGAAGTTTTGGAAGGAGAGTTCCTGCCGGTTGGTGTGACAGACACAAAGATGTATGTTGGAAACTTCGGGCTTGTCCAAGACATATAAAACAGCCATGGTTTCTATTTTAATTTGAAAATTTGGTCTTCAGCTTGAGAGGGCCTGATATTCATAAAATAGTATGTAAACAGTTACAGTGAGTATTCTGCGATGTTTAGGAGGGCTTTTATGGGATATTTAAGAGATACTTTGTTCCAAAGAAGATGGCATGTGGCCTTCTCTGTGCTTCCTGAGGCCAGTAGAATTCTGTTTCTGCCTGTATAGATTGAGATTGGGTTACCTAGATGCAAGGGAACAAGGTGCACAAAAAATTATATGGTTTGATTATGTTATGTAATTTTCTATCCCTTCATTTCTGGTTTCTATTATCTGTTTTAACTGTGGGGTTTCGATTTTTTTTGTTTTTTGGGGGGGATTTGCCTCTCTTTTTTTGAGTAAATTATTCTACTGGGGTCTTGCTGGAATACCAGATGTGGTTTCATGGCTGTGTTAAGTTTTTAACTTCTGTATTTTACCACTTCAGATTACGGTAGAAATAGAAAAGACAGATCTTTTTGCCAAGCTGAATGGCTGCTTCCTAGGCTGCCTAGGAGTCTGGGTGCTTTGGCAAAGTAGCGTAAATGTCCACGTTGTTGACCAAGGGCTGGTTGCCTAAATGAAGAGATGGCCAGATATACAGCTAGGTGATTCAGGAAAAGAGTCAGCTGTGACTTAGTTGAACGTGTAGTTGCTGAGCAGGCAAACAGGCTTGTTGGGAGTCTGGCTGCCCTTCTTACTTACTGGCCCAGAAACCTTAGGAACTCTGCTCCGCATCAATACTCTTGGCAGCTTTGTGCAGAGAAAGGAAACCTTGGACAGACAGATGATCTGCCAGCAGCGCTGATGGAAATAGTCCTGATACTGACCTTAAGCTTTGTGATATAAATAGATTTGTTTAGAAAATTTTGCTTTTATTGGACCATCATTCTTTGCTGGAAAAAGACTCATGCAAAAGATTAATGGACATTTCCAGTTACAATAAGGAATCACAGTAATTCTCTTCTCTCTTTAGAATATGGAGAACTTCCAGTGGTCCAATGATGCATTTGAAAAGGAAAGTAATAAGGATTTGATATTTATGTTTATTTTTTTGTGCAACCATTTCTCATTATTTCATGTTCACACTAAATTATTTTTTGTCTTGTGCTTCTACTTGTATGCCTGGTAGAGCTACATTTTTATGCTAAGAATGAAGGAAAGGATCTTTATTTTACCTTATTTTCATTTTAGCAGTCAGTAGAGCACCTCTGTGAGTATGAATATAGAGTAAGATAGACTACAAATTCCTTGTTGTCTTTTCTTTTTTTTTTTTTTTTTCTTTTTTTTTTATGGATACAGAGTTGAAAGAACTCACTAGTTACAACGCAAAGGGATTGAGTGTTGTTGTTTCAGTTTACTATGGTCTTATTCTTGCCTTGAGTATCAGGAAATGCCTGATTTAATGAATTGAGACTTCCAAATGTGACGGTAGGTAGGGAAACAGGTTTTACATCATACAGTGCTCTAGGATCTGTGTGGATTCCTAGTGTTTTGTAGAAATTCCAAAATGGTAAGAACATTGAAGTATTATGATTTTATTTATTTTTTAATAATTTCTGCAAGATTTGGGGCTTTTATGTTGATCTTTTGAAAGTTAAAAAACCTCAGCAATAAATATTTTCTGAAAAGCAACACCTAACTTGTATTTGACATGGTGATTCAAGTAAATAAGACTTCATGTTAGTAGGACTATTATTTTCTGATATTTTAATCTAATATATATAAAGAATAGAAATAAGACAGGGAAACTTATAATATCGAAGAGGTAATGAATAATCAGCAATAAGTGATCTAGAAACAAATGTGCCTAACTATTCTGTCTTTGGAGTTGAAATTTAGTTGTTAATGGAAGAGTTAAGCAAATAGTCTTTTGACATGAATAGTAAAGTATACTTAGTAAGACTCAAATACATCTTCTGATCATCTAATTAAATGAAATTTTATTAAACTACTCGAGATACCATCTTTGGATCATGGAAGAAAAAAAAAACCTCTTAGGAGTGTTCCACACATCTCAATGAAATCCATTCACATCTTTTAAATCTGGCTATGAGTGTTCACATACTATAACTCACTGCATAATTCTATGTATTCCATAAATAGAATGAATATTTTAAAGTGGTACATATGTGAATTTGGAAGAAAAACTGAGCTGTCACTAATGGAAAATTTATGCTGGCAACTGTGATAAAGTATCACATTTAAAAGGATTTGGGGGGAGGTTGTTTTGTTGCTTTTTGACTTTGAGATTGTCTGACGATGAGAACCACTGAAGCATATTGCACTGATTAAATGTAGTACTTGGGAGCCTCAAATGTCACAAAACATATGGAATACCAGGAACATTCATCACTCTTTGAAGGGACTAAAGCCTTGATAGCCTGGTCTAACGATAGCGCCAGTAAAATAGTCAGTGAATGAAATGAAGATCTGGTAGCATGAAAAAAAGGGAAATAACGGTGGAACAAGGAGCGTTAGGCTGCTACAGAATTACAGCTGCTTCTTCTTCTTCCTGCTTGCCCTCCTCCTCCTCTTTTGAAGGAAGAACTGAGATTGTGGTAAGGAAAAGCCATACAGATGCTATTAGCCTTACCCTAGCAAGAAACAGACATTGAATCTGCGTATATGTTTGGGAATTTAAAAAAATAACTTGGAACAGAAGAGGGGATGGCCACAAATTTTATTTCAGTGAGGGCAGATATGAACATGTGAATATTACTATTGCTAAATCAGATGTGTTTTTTTCTCAGTAAGTGGTAACAGCGATCAGTCTAATTTTGGTGGAGAAGGGAAAGACTGTTGTGACAACTTATTTTTTAAAATGTCTGTAGGGTAGTGTTAAGGGAAGAGGGAGGAGGTAGCTTCCTGGAAGCAGTCCACAAATATAAACAGATTGTTCACTCACTTGCAAAACCTCATTTTAAATGTATTTTAGATAAAATGGAAATTGGGTCGGTATTAATTGTCAAATGTTTGAAATCCTTACAGGAGGCAGAGTCAGTTTCCTAAAAGTATCCTGATTCCTCATCCTTCTAGTATCCTGCATTGAAACTTTGCATGATGTAAAGACAAAACTCATTTACCATTCTGTGGGGCAGACCTAGACTTTTTGTTTTATGTAAAAAATAACTTTTATTGAAAAAAGCAAGAAGTATGAGAAACTCTCACTGTTACAAAACAATATATGAAGAATTTTTAAAATAACCAGCAAATTGCAATGCTTTTATCATACCATGTTTGTCAGACGCATCTGACAGAGACAGGGCTTCATCATGTGTAACAGTTACTTGGGAAGACAAGCACCGTAACTCCAAACATTTTCCCCTTCCTCCTTCTTCCCCCAACTTTTATTGCTGGGCACAACATCATATGGTATGGAGCATCCCTTTGGTCAGCTGGGGTCAGTTGTCCCAACTGTGTCCCCTCCCAAGTCCTTGTGCACCCCCAGCCTACTCTCTGGCAGGGTGATATGAGAAGCAGAAAAGGCCTCGATGCTGTGGAAGCACGGCTCAGCAATAAGTAAATCATCCCTGTGTTATCAGCACTGTTCATCAGAAATCTAAAACATAGCCCCACGCCAGCTACTATGAAGAAATTTAACTCTATCCCAGCCAAAACCAGTAGGGCTTGTATTTGATGTGTAATACTTACATATTCAAACTTCTGTGCAGTCTTCAACAGAAATATGTGTCTTTAATAATTCTGTTAGTGCTATTTGGTTTGTGATATTCAGTTGTAGATAAATTTTCTTTTAATTCCATCAGACAATGCTAGCTTGTCTTTTCCTGGTGTAGTTTCTATTGAAAACAAACTCTTTAGACTAAGTAGTCTTAGCTTTAGTCTGCACAAAAAAGCAAGTATGCGCTTTGATTACTGAAATGCCAGGGATGCCAGGAAACATAGAGTTATCACATGTTGGTTCCATAACAAACATAAATAAGTAGCAAGACTACCTGTAGCTTTAAGACATTTAATTCAGTTGGAAATTCGGCACCTTTATAAGTTAAAATTACATTTTGATCCAAGAATAAGATGTAATTGCCTGTTTTTGTTTCCCTATATTATATAGACATAGCACAATTTTTTTTATATTTGCTTATGAATTGTTTTTAATTTAAATTACAGTTCAGAGAAGCTTCATAAAAATAGATAAGTGCAATCGGAACGAAAAGAATTCCTAAATGCAGTGTATTAGTTGACTGCACCCTAACATGCAATTTAACAAATAATTTTGTGCATAGATAATGGAAGTCTCTTTAATTTTCCCATAAGGGAAACCAATTTTCTGCCTTCTTGTTCAAGAAATATCTGTTTAAATTTTTCTGTATCTGGAACTAGCTAATGTTTCTTTGAGTTGCTGAGGAATAGAAGTAAGAAAATAGTGGTTTACATAATCGTTAAACAATTAAGAAAAAAAATTGCCAATTATGTCTGTATTAGATATGTATGACATTATTTGAGGATCTAGACATAGTTCTTGAATATTTGCAGATTCAAAATAATATTCTGATTTATGTAACATAAATTATTGCCATTTATGCTTTGAATAAATCAAAGCACCAAATGATACACTGATTATTTTGAGCCTTATCATCAAATCTTGTGTACACACTGAACCTGTTGCAAAATAATCTGGCACATGAAATTTAAACATGGTAAGTATTCTGTGCTGTCTTCAGTTAAATTCTAAAGTGAACTAAATTACCTGAATAAAGAAATTTTAGGACTAATGGAACAAGAGTGTCTGTAGGAGAAGCTATTATAGGTTGTTTTCCCTGAGTAGATAAGCCCTGAGTCAGTAGAGGAGCTGGGTTGAGTCTGGGTCATCTGACTCCAGCTTGCGTAGCCAGTTCTCTCCACTAAAAGCCTCTTCTTGTGGAATTACGTGGTGATGTTTTCTACATTTGCACTGTGATGTTAAAGATTATTATGGGATATCTGTTGTTATGATTTTATAGTATCCTACTGAGACATCTACTGAGTGAATAAGTTGCAGTTTCTGAAAAATAAATTACTGACCTCCTGTTGTGTTGTCCTTATAGTAGTATATGTTCTATATTTTCATTGTTTGACATAGGCAAAGAACACTTTCTTTTTTTCTAGTATCTTTATTATCATTTGGAGTAAAATTGAAGTCAGTTGCACATTTCCTTTTTGAAAGCTGGGTAACAATCCTATTTTGTGGCAGTTCAGGACTGAACAGATGATGTAGACTTTAGGAGAAAAAAATATACTTGTGAAATCTGTAGCTAGTACGTATAGAAGACCTTCCTATTGATTTTGGACATGTCAGTTGCCAGGTAAATTTAGGGGGTGGAGGGGGAAAAGTAAAGTAAAATTTCATAGTTGGCTATTGGTGAATACTGATTTCAAGATCCAGAAAAATGTTTTGGTAGCTAAATCTGGAAACCTACATTACAGTTTCTTGACTCCTTATATGTTCCTGGGAAAAAACAGTTGCCTTGGAATGAGGTCTAAATAAAACAGGATAAGCACCTGCCTAGCCTTCCTGGGACTGCCTACGCATAGCCTGTAGACCAATAAGCGCTGCTGGTTTGTCTGAAACCCCTCTTCTCCCTGGAGATCAAGCTCCTTGTTCAGATTGTCACAGGATATTCAGGATGGCACCTTCCTCCATTTGCCATCCACAACCTGATAGGTACCACAGCACTTCTTGGGAACTCCTCATCAATTATTATTGTTGCTCTTAAAGAACTGGAAGCAGAGGAGAGATGGATGTTAATGTGAGAGGGGGGCTATACCTACATTTTCTGTATCTTAGAGCTTATGGCTTTTACTGAGATCAGCTTCTTTTTCGCTTTGAGGGGGTTCAGGTGCAGTGCTCGGGACAGAGACTGGCACCTAGCTGTCCTGTATAATGTGCTGGGAAGTCCTGGCACCTGTGCAGCTATGTGAAGCCAGTTGTTCCTTTGCGCAGCCAAGAACTGCCAATTTGTGGAGCAAAGAGGGGTGAGAAGGAGCATGAGTCAGTGTCTGCTGATTAAGGTTTTTACCTGGGCTGTGGGAGATCTGGCTTCAGTTCCTGTTCCAGCAGCGACAGCTTGGGTATAGCCTCTAGAGGAATTAATGTAAGGATAGAAACATTCTGACTGAAGCAGCAGTACAAATGAGGGAGAGAAAGCTCTAGGTGTCCACAGATGATGAGGTAATGGTAGGCATGATAGAGATAAAACCCTAGGTGCCCAGAGGTCATTGCACTGAAAAATAAGACACTTACTGAGCCATATAGAGCCTTTTGACATGTACATTTGAGCGCAAAATTCCCGACTAAAATGTACCTAGTTCAAATGTATCCTTGTATCAAACCTTTTTTTCTTTTTTTTTTTTTTTAAAATAAATTCTATAAATATATATCAAAACTTTGTTTAATGACTAGTTAGTTCTGTCAAATTCATCTAAAACCTTTCCTTGGTCACTCAGGATTATTGGATTTAGTCATGCTTCTGAAAGTTCTGGGCTTTTGTTACTAATTCTTGTCTTTCTTCCAAGTTTTTATCAGAAGGGCCAGATACTGCAAATAAATGAAAACAAATCCACCTATTGTTCCTTAAGCTCTCTGCTGAGTCACTGTAAGAGATTTCTGTGAAGTTTTCACTTCTTCTATATGATACATCATTATACCAAAGACAAAGGCTTTGGTTTTTTGAGTTTACTGCAACCAATCTGATAAACTACATGGAGATTGGCATTAATTTTAACAGAAAAAAAAAATACTTTAAAAAACACAATTAGAAATAAAAAATTCTGTTATGAAGAATGAGTTTATATAGTTGCATAACTCAGCTATGAAACAGCAGTAGTATCTGGGAGTTCATAAAGTGATTTTAACATCTACAAATACAACATTTATTTGGAAACTAGGCAACTTTCCTTCTTTAGCTGACTTACAAGTTTGTTATATATTGCCTCTTTTATAGTTGTTTGATATTATAAGCAGTTGGATAACTACTTACAGTGCTGACTTTATGCATTAAAAAAAAAATCTATTCTGATTTAAAATTAAGATTCAATTAAACAATTTCATTACTGTGCCATGAGAGATACCTAGGGGGTTTTTAAAGCATTGTGTCCTTTTTGGACCTAGCCCTTATTACCTGGGACAGGATTTATTAAGAAAAATTGTATGCAAAAATACTTGTTTAGTGAATATAGCACAAAGAAACTAATGCCTGACTGCTGAGAGGTAATGTTGAGTGCAATAAAACCAAAAATGGTCTTAGAATCATAGAATTGTGTATGTTGGAAGGAAACTCCATAATGCCATCTAATCCAGCTACTTGTATAAAGCTGGTGCAGTTAGAGCAGGTTACTCAGGGCCATGTCCAGGACTTGAAAGTCTCCAAGAATGGAGATACCACAGTGTCTCTGGGCCCCTGTCCCACTGTTTGACCACTTGCAGGATAATTGTTTCCCGCTTGTATCTAATTGGAACTTCCCAAGTCCATTGGCTTTTGCCCCATTGCTGTGCATCTTCAAGAAGTGTCTGGCTCGGTCTTTTCTGTATCCTCCAACTTCATAGTTGTAAACAGCCAAAAGGTCTCCCAAGCCTTCTCTTTGCCAGGCTGAACAGATGCAGCACTCTCACCCTCCCTTGGAAGCTCCTGTATTCCAGCTCCCTGACCAGCTTGGTGACTCCCAGTGGACTCACTCCGGTACATCCATGTCTTTGTTGTACTGGGGAGCCCAAAACTGGGCTTGGCACTGTAAATATAGTCTCACAAGTGGTAAATAGAGTGGAAGGATCATTTCCTTATACCTGCTGGCTACACTCTTACTAATACAGCTCAGGAGGCTGTTGGCCTTCTTTGCTCTAAGGGCATACAGCTGACTCGTGTTTATTTTGTTGTCCACCAGGACCCCACATCTTCTACAGAGTTGCTTTCTAGGCAGTCAGCCTCTCATCTGTAACGTTCGTGGTGTTACTTCTGCCCAGGTAAAGGACATTTACCTAGGACTTGTGAAGGATCTGTGAAGGAATCATAGAATCATAGAATAGTTTGGGTTGGAAGGGACCTTTAAGGGTCATCTAGTCCAACCTCTCTGCAATAAGCAGGAACATCTTCAACTAGACCAGGTTACTCAGAGCCCACTCCAGCCTGACCTTGAATGTTTCCAGGGATGGCGCATCTACCACCTCTCTGGGCAACCTGCTCTAGTGTTTCACCACCTGCATCATAAAAAATTTCTGCCTTAGATCTAGTCTAAATCTAGCCTCCTTTAGTTTAAAGCCATTATCCCATGTCCTATCTCAACAGGCCCTGCTAAAAAGTTTGTCCCCATCTTTCCTATGGGCTTCTTTTAAGTATAGAAAGGCCGCAATAAGGTCTCCCTGGAGCCTTCTCTTCTCCAGGCTGAACAATCCCAGCTCTCTCAGCCTGTCCTCATAGCAGAGGTGTTCCATCCCTCTGACCATTTTTGTGGCCCTCCTCTGGACCCACTCCAACAGGTCCATGTCTTTCCTGTGCTGAGGGCTCCAGAGCTGGACGCAGTACTCCAGGTGGGGTCTCACCAAAGTAGAGTAGGGGGGCAGAATCACCTCCCTTGGCCTGCTGGCCACACTTCTTTCGATACAGCCCAGGATACGGTTGGCTTTCTGGGCTGCAAGCACACATTGTCGGCTCATGTTCAGCTTTTCATCCACCCCCAAGTGCTTCTGCTCAGGGCTAGTCTCAATCCCTTCATCCCCCAGCCAGTACTGATACTGGAGGCTGCCCCAACCCAGGTGCAGGACCTTGCACTTGGTCTTGTTGAACCTTATGAGGTTCACACAGGCCCACTTCTCAAATTTGTAGAGCAGCGTGTGATATTTAAAAGTAATGTTGCTGACAGATAAACCTAGTGTTTGTATCATAAAAACCCAGCAGCACTTTCTAGTTTTTTATATGGTAAATGGTAGCACAAAGACTGTTCTGGACATTGTTTGCAAAGAAAATGAGGTTAATTGCCTGTTTGTGCTTCTATGTTTATTGCACTCATTAAAGCTTGCAGGAAGCCCACAATATTCTATAGTTAGCAAATTAGTAGTGCCCTATCAGAGTCTTATTTTGAGGACAGGTTCACAGTGATAGTTTTCTGCTTTCAGTGGCAGTAGTTTTCCAGAGAAAGTAATGCTCTTGAGCTCAGAAAAACAACCCTGGAATCAAAATCGCTTGCAAACTTTATAAGCATTTGGTCGACAGAATTAGGATAGACCTCAAATACGTATGTTCCCTAACTGCTTGTTATGTTTGGAAAGAAAAAAACATTTTATTATCTTAGACTTACAAAGAGGATAGACATTTTTCACTACAGGCTTTCTGAAGGAATGCAGTTTAGATCAACTGTGATAAAAAATAATTTTATTTTGGCTGTTTATCGACTTATGTCACAGGGTTTTTTTTGTTTGTTTGTTTGTTTGTCTATTGCTTAGTAAACTGAAGGGATTGAAAACCACATTGCATTTAATTTTGAATAAGCCCCTTTCTTAAGTAACCTCAGAAGCCTAGAATCGCCTTCTTCAAGACAGGTTTTAACATACTTTGTTTGGGGTGCCCACTGCTAGTAACACAATTGGTTACTATGCAGCAATGCAGAAGATGCCTGACATATTTTTGTAACATGCACATTAAATAGTGTAAAAAAAATAAAATAAATATTAGAACTTCTCTGTTCAAATCAGGAGGTAAATTCTAAAATCTTGGAATTACCACAGTAGATAATGCTCCTTTGTCAGGAATTGTATGAACAGACATATTTTTCAATACAGATTGACAAAGTGATGCTATGGAGTTGCATTGCTCATTAGAGTCTTCTTTAAGTGGTAATCTAGAGATACAGCTAAGTATGAAAGTTGCTTCACAGGAGCTTTTTATATGATTCAAGTTTCAGTTTTCAAATATGCTTTTAAATATATGTTTAAATAATTTAAATAAGTTTTTGAAATTTATAGTTTCTAGCCTCCTATAAAAAAGGTTTCAGTTGCCAACTGATTCACATAATTTCTCTCCTGGTAAATCCTGCAGCATGGCATAGACTACGGTCACTCACTTAATTTTTAGATAGGTCTGCCCCATACAATAGGAGACAGTGCTACAATTCCAGATGTATTTGGCCAGCAAAGCTGGATGGAAATAAGGAGGTAATTATTCGCCAACCGGGAAGACCATGAGAACATTAAGAAAGACAGGCTCTCCTCAGGTGTTTGATGTGTATCACATGGTTGGGAAACAAATTATTTCGCTGCGTGCATTTGGATTTTCGTCAGTTTAGCTATGTGTTGACAAATTCTGCATGGTTTTGGTCATTTTCATAATTATGGACCAAAAATGCTACATGACTGCTATTCACTGCAGGAATCAACAATGTGTAACCTTAGCTTTGATTATTCAGTAGCGTCACTGAATGATTTCCTAGCCCTGCCGAGCCTTGGTTTCCAGCGGGTTCCTGAGGGTCCGTGGTTCTGCTGCAGGCCTCAGGCACACAGCCTGCATGGGCAACACATGAAGGCAGCTCGCAGAGGCCAAAGGATTTTATGTCACCAGGTAGTTTTTGTTACTTACTTGGTTTTATGTAGTACCTTATAAAGCAGGTGCCCTTATTGTTTTCACAAGGTTGTAACTTTTTAAATTTTTTTATCTTTATTATTGAAAATATTCATTGATTTTTTTCTTCTGTTCGCAAGGTTTTCTAAGTGAAGCTTTTAGCTTATTCTTGAATTGTTTAAAATATTTTTTCCTTCCTGTGCTAATGAAAGAAGGTGTGTCTTTGTGTGTGTGTGTGCCTGCAAGTTTGTGTGCTAAAAAAAGGAGCAAAAATGTCTGTTTATTACAGGCTGAAATGGGATACTGCTTTGCAGGATTTAAAAAATGTTTCAAGCTGTTAAGAGTCACTCCTGGGGATTCTCGGTAAATGCTTACAATACTTCAGGCTGTAGCTTCCCACTGAAATCAGCGTTTCCTTCATGAGCTACCTATCTTGATTGGAAAATTATGTAGTAGAGGCAGAGCATAGGTAATTTTTACTCTCCTCTTAGTCGAGGTCAACTCAACTACTCACATGCCTGATAACTGGTTTTTCTGTGTTAGTTACTGTGCTGGTCCCTAGTAGAGCTTCACTTTGAGATATTCCAGTGTGAGGACAGCTTTATTTTGGAGAGAGGGCCTAACCACTCTCAGTATTTCTTTCTTGGTATTCTGTTTATGCCAGGAAGGCCTCGTGTGAACCACATTTAGTTTCTGGATGAGAGGACTAGCTCATTTTTTACTAATCCTTCTTGCAGAACAATAGAAGAACGATGCATACAAAATGTTGAATCATTTAAACGTTAGCATGTGTTTGAGACTTTTGTTTCATTCTACAGCACTGGCTACATTCTGAACTTGCAATGAGAAAACAAAAATAACTATTCCCCATGCAATGATAAGGGGAAGTGGCACCTGCTGCTTGCTTGGGTAGGCCGTGTTTGGAGAATACAGTGCAAACCAAAGTATCAGCAGAAGGGACAAATCTCCTTTCTTCAGTTTCATTTACCATGACGAGACTTGGAATTGGAAGGCAAATCAAACCCATTTTAATGCTGCTGTCATTAAGTGAAGGGAATTTATCCCGTCTCTTCTTTTAGAAGAAAGAGGGGGGAGAAAATTTAACATAAAGGTTATACAAAGGTTAAAAAAAAAATCAATTTCCCATTAATTTAAGACCCTTGCAAACACTCATAGGTATTCAGGAGATATGTTGAAAGCAAGAATGATATTTTTTGGATACTGACCTTTTTTTTTGAATGAATACAATAAAAAAATACAATCAGACAATGCTATCAGAGTCATACAATTGCAACCTTTTGTGTAGTTTTAAAAATGCATTTTTCCTGTTAATGCTTACTTTGTATTTCAAATGGTTAAACTTTTAACTCTTTCACAACCTGAGTCACACTCAATTGGAGAATGGATTTTCAAGTCTGTGACCACATCTTGCTATCACTTTGTTCTTCGAAGCAGGAAAGGTGCTGAGTGTACAAGACCCAGCTTTTCTAAACTCTCCAGCGACTTGAATTCTTGTGCATTTTTGTATTTTACCTACTAAGATCAGTCTTAACTGACTGGAAGTCTACAGTGATAATACAATTGTCATGCTTATATCCAGGCTGCAAAGTGTCTAAGCAAACTCTTACTGCTTCTCATCTCCTAGGGTCAGGTGAGCATGGGGTGGGAAGAATTGCACTTTTGTTTTACTTAGCATTTTGAAAGAATTAATAGTTTCTTGGGTTTTTTTGGTCGCCCCCCCCGGATATTAAATAGTTAAAATTAGATCGGTTATCTGTTAATTCTGGCACTTTGACAATACCTTCTTAGGAAAATTGGAACTGTATCTCTCAGGGTATTATTCCATGCACTTCTGTAAAAATTACAGTCTACTGTATTAAAAACATATTTATGAGGAAACTAGGAAAGATTTAATACAAGAGGTCCATGGTAATAGATAAAATCAGAGAACTGCGTAATGCATGTGATAAATACCAGTTTTCTACTGTAAAAACGCTCATGTAAAATTCACATATTCTTCTCTGGAGCAGCGATGTTTTTATTCCTAGTGCTGTAACTAGAAAAGCCTTTCACTGGAAGGGTATTTTGAAATATGATTTCTTCATACCACAGTCATTGCCTGATTACAGGCTGGTTTTTTTTCTCCTATCAATAACAATCCACTGAATTCTCAGTTGTACCCTCATAAAGCAGTGAAGCTGAGGATCAGCCTCTTGTCCCATTTCTGTCCCTAAAACGTATCTATTATTCCTAATGCCTTGAAAAACATATTCTGTTCTTCTCTGCCAGTGTGAAGCTAATGGAATGACCTTCATCTTAAAAGGGGCATAAAAGTCAGGCTAGTTGCATGGTGCACAATCTGTATTCAGGCTGTGGTAGTCAATGATACTTCCCGAGAAGTGCTCCCCTTCCTGTGGCATGGACTGCCATCCCCTTTGTCCCTGGAGACTGAGATACAGATGTGTTGATATTAGTTAATACTCTGCCCACAGCCCGCGACATGGATGTACTCATGGTTTCCTGAGTGGTAACTTAGAGGATATATTCTGATTGGAAATCTGCATAAGAAACAATGAAGCATGTTTTGCTAGGTATCGCATTATCTGTCGTTTCCCAGTATTCTTATTTCCAGAATAGTTTCATCTTTTTAGATCTGTGATTGTATGTTTTTCATGCATAGCAACCTCTGTGGCGTTTGAATCAAAGAGAAATCTGCTGCAGAAGTACTTTTGTGTTTTGGGGGTATTCTTTTTTTTCGTATATCTTCTCTTCCAAAGCACAACATTGCAGGACTGTGTTGATTTGCTATGGGGAATATTTACATAATAACTTTAATAACCAACTGAAAGTGATCCTCAGTACTGACCAAGCACAATATTAATAGTTTTAGCCTGTGCATTTTTCATTATTTTATTACTTCTTGAATCTTCTTCTCTAGAATAGGATTATCTCTTTGCTAAAATAAATAACGTATTGCAAGTTGCTTTTATTGAACTCTGTTTTAATTGTAATGAACTGGAACATAATTAGAAAGTGTTTGTTATATTATGCCAACAAAGTACCAGTCATGAACTGGAGACTGACATTGGAGTGGACAGTTTGTGATTATAACTGTATGTCAAGATCTTCATTAAGATGCACATTAACTGAACATAATTGACTGTAAGGCAGCTGGACAGTGGTAAAATATTTAGTAATGAACCTCTTCACGGCAGTATTTTCTGCCTGAAGGAGAACAATAAAAATGTCCATATTTTCTTTTAATACCCTTTAGTAAATGCTACCATATTAGCAAGCAAAATGATATGATCACATGAGGGCTTCATAGTTTCTGCTTCTCCAGTTTGCCTTGGCTATTAATTCCAAGACTGAAAGTTCATGAAAGAAATAGAGCAAAGAGTTCATTGTAGCCGAGATCTCTTGTGCCTGTTTCGCTTATAATCCAAATTTTAAGAGCAAACAAAAATAATAGCTGATTTTATTCCATTAAAAGTTGGACTCCAACAGCAATTTTCAATGTGTTACAGTGCATCCTTTTAGGAAATAACTGCTATCCATCTAAACTGAGGATTCATTTGGTCAACATCTTTTTTTTTAAATTATATAGAATCAGGGAAGGTATCTCATACGGTGTTGTTTTTCATTATTTTTCTAAGTATTTCAAAGGTAAGTGATCTCACACTAATGTTTCAGAGATATTTGATGATGTCTAGACATCAAATTGGTTTCATTTTTTTATACCAAATGTATGAATCTACCTTTTAGTGGTGAGGTACTTAAAAATATATCAACAATAACACCTCAAGTTTATAGCGCATCATCTAGTAGTTGTTTCAGAGTTATCCTCGGAATAATGTATTTTTGAAATCTGAATTTGTATGAACTTTTCATCACATTATATCTGTGGAATATAATGGACTAGAGGCAAGAAATTTATGATTATTGGCTTTTTGGATTATGTAAGAATTAAACCTCTCAACAGCAAAGGAATGAAGATCTCAATTTTCTTTAGGAATCATAATTACATAATTGCACATAAAAAGTCTGTTGCAACAAATGGAAGCAATGTAATAGTGTTGTGTTTATTATCACCAATTTCCACCATAATCTCCCTTATGCACTTTCATTATAAAGTGTTATCAGCATAATATACTGGAGCATAAGAATGGCCGTAGTCACCTAAAGTATTTGATGTTATTGCCCCTGTAGTTCTCATTATATAGATCTACCAAGGCCTTTGCTTCACACAGGCTTGTAATATTCCTGTGTTAAATACAGAACAAGTGAACTTCACCAGACTGGTTTCAGAACAGATAATACAATTCTGCACTGTGAGTTTTGAGTGGCTTTTGTTGGACTTCACTGTATTTTAAAACTTGATGGGCAAAATTCATTCCTTCAGATGCAGCCAACTCCTTGAGTGGAGTTCTACGGCTTCAGAAAATACATGTTTCTTCCTTTAATTTAGATTTTTGAGAACAGATAAATAGAATAATCTTCTGGAAAAAAAAAATTGCCCTGGTATTTCACGCAGCTTGATGTAAATAGTTCTATTTAGTACAGATAGTATGAAAACAAACTAAAAGGTGTTGGTTTTCCTTCTGCTTTTGATTCCTTCAGCTCAGAAGCTTCAGCTCAAATGTACCATCTGTTGGGTATTTTCCACATTTTCTTTTTAGTTAGATATTCCTTTAACCCTTGATGTTTTCTGATTTGGTTTATTTTCACAGAAGAGCCAGATGATTTGCCCCAGTTCACTTTGTGAGTTAGCAGCATAAGGACCCTAAATACTCTTATTTTATTTTTCTGTTTTCTTGTTTTTTCCTTTTGCTGATAATCAGTACAAACCGACTTTCTTATTTTGAAGTATGCAGCAGCATTTTGAGAGAACCTTCATGCTCGGCTCTCCTCTCTTTCAGAAATGTGTTGTTGTGATATGACTGCGCATTATTACTGTTACTATGTCATCCACCTAGTCAGGTCTGGAAGAATTCAAAGTAGCTGTCTTAATCTGCATGCAGAATGCGTGTGGAAGGGTTTAAGAAGAGGTCACAATGTATGATGTGCACGGCACATTTCTGGGCAAGTAAACATAGAAACAATAATTAAAGATATGTATATAGCTCTTAGATTCAGTATGGTCATATATTATGTCATATAAATATTGTTTCTTTTGAAATAAGATGTCCTGACATTTAGGTGTTGAATTCTTAGAAAATTTTCTCTTCCTTAAAAAATTTATAGTTCTTTAACGTAGTAACTTTTTGTCCTGGTTGTATATTACTGTTATAACATTCTGTGGTTTGCATTAGACAGTCAACAGTTGCCTGAGAGAACTTTGTAGGACTTTTGAGAAAACTTAGTAGGAATGGAAGAAGCTATATTTCGTGTCAGTTATTATGGTGCAAGTCCTGACTGTTTGCATGGAAGTCAGAGGAGCTGACTTCTCCTATCCCCAAGGAAACTTTGGAAGGATTATGTAAAGCTCTTCTTTCTCTGTTTCCATCGCTTCATCCCTGTGAAGACCTGCTATGATACATTTCCCATCACTCCTTCAGCACAAGGACTCTTCCCAGGAACCACAGACAGCACCAGCTTCTGTGGCAGGATTATTCAAGCCGTGGTGTATCCATCTAAACCATCAGTGAAAGCTCAGTCATGGAAATCAAGAGGAGTTGCAGCATTTGAGAAAGAAAGAGTATAATAGGTGTTACCCTACCACTTTTTTTTTTTTCCATAGCTCCCAGACAAATAGCTCCTTAGAATGTGTTATTTCCTTGTGCTCTTGTGAGAGTGGTACCCTTCAAAACAATGTATGACATTGCCTTGAAGAGAGAACCTAAATATTAGTGTTTGTTTTAAAGAAAGTCTAATTTCTACTCACTTTGTTTGAATAATAAAAGGAGAGAGAAAAGACCCTGATTATCTGTACCATGAAGAAAAAAGTGGGCTTTTCATCTGCTATCTCGTACTCATCCCATGAGTGTGTTCAGTTTCAAACACCGATTCAGTGTTTGAAAGATTGACCTTTTCTTCAGATAGACTTATATTCTATGTATATGAATGAATAAAAATCCAGAACACAACCAAAACACCCGCCCCAGAAAACAACTGGAATTTGCAAAAGTAGCTTTTATCATGACATTAATGCTCTTGCAGTCTTGTGTCTGTCAATTGCCCAGTGTTTATACGGTTTGTTCACTATTATTCATTTTTGTGATAATATTTTTACTGTACCAATATTATGATAATCTCTTTAAACAGTTGATTCTGAATGACCTAATTTTTAAAATGATGAGCATTTATTGCTCATACTGAAGAAAATCTGGTTAAGAAAATGTCTGTTCTGCAACTGTGTGGAGTGAGGATCTTTGTGTCTGTGTATGTATATCTGTCTGTCTCTTGTAAATGCTCCCTTACATGTGTTTACTGAGATTTAGGATTGCTCTTAATTTTTGGCTTCTTATTCTTGGATTTTGTTTTCTTCTTTTCCTGTGAGAAATAGGGTAGTTATGCTTTTGTTCTGGAAAGAATAACATCATTTTAAGAAGAAGAAATAAAAGGGTGGGTGAAAAAGGACAACTTTTCAAATTGTCAATTGACAATTTAACTGTTACTGACTTATTTTCCAAGTCTGTGATTTCATCACCAAATAAATGAAAAAATAAGAAAATGAAGAATTGCAATAAATGCAATTTAAATGCTGGGGTTATTTGTTTTTGTTTCTGGGGTTTTTTTGCTATTATAACGTTTTTGGAACACCTTTAAGAATTTGTGAAAGTAGTCTGTCAGTATTTTTGTGTTTGCATTACATTTACATATATTAATAATTTTTCATATGAACACATATTTGCATAGTTATAGTCAGCAAAACCTGTTCTGTTAATAGGTGATTTAGCGTAACATTCTTATATTTGGTTAGAATGGAGTGTGGGAGGTAGTACTTATTGCTATTAAATTTATCAGGCAACATAGATAAAGATTGTATTAAAAGTTGCTTTGTCTAAAGCTATGGGGCAGTAGCTCTTGGGAGAAAATTACGCTTTTTTGTTAATTGTGGCACAATTTATTGAGAAACTCTTGCATTTTTCTGTGAAGTTGGTGCATAGGGTGTGACTCTTTCTGATGTGAATTACTTATAAAGCAAAGTACAGCTCTTTCCAAAATAAACAGTGCAGGCAAACACATAAGCACTGGATAGTGTTAAGACATTATATGATTATACAGAGAATTCTTTTCTCGACCTGTGTGTTAAGTACTTACGCCATCACTACAATTACTTTTGCATGGTTCCATGCACAGCACTGAATATATCTAATGTCTGTTTATTAAAACGTTCTAGCATGGGCACATTTTTCATCACCTTTCCATGCTTAATAGCCAACTACCAGATGATTTCTATTATAAGTAAATCATCAAATCAGAATCAGTAAAATAGAATTCTTAGTAGCCTACTCTTTTGGAGAAACTGTTGTTCCAGGAAAATAAACTTTTTTTTTCCTTCCATGGAAAATTAATTTCATCTATGCCTGAATTTTTTTTTTTAGTTCTGTCAAAGCTAGATTTGTAAGACGAAACTGTTTTTTTTCTTTTCATAGGGAGTATCTATGAATGAGCTCAGTGAACAGCAATTACTGCTGGACCCAGATTTCATACTGTATGGTTTCTTTTTCATCATTTTCCATATGAAGATGAACACAGCTGCTGTGTATACAATATAACAAATCTAGGTCAAGCAGCCAGATTAGTGATGTCTGGCATATAATCACGAACATTAAAGTAACATTTTATTTTCTTTCTGTACATAATTTCTATACATAGTATTACATAGTTTACAGGAAGGCAATATTGGTTTATGATATAATTTCCCATCCAGGAAATACTATAATCATGAAGCACTTCTGTGATATGATGATAAAAATTGCCATGTAGCCTGCATAATCCCTCTTCAGATTATAAACAGAAGTGTTCATGTAGTTAATGTTTGTCTGAACAGTTCCTTCTCCATCCGAGTTTAAAAGAAAATAAATTAATCTTTCACTGGATATACTTTTAAAAGTATTTTCAGTAAAAAATAATAAACAAAGATAATCACATATATAGGTTTTTTTACCCTTGGCTGTGCTTATTCTAATCAACGTCAAATTTTCATTCAATAGGAGAGCATTCAGTTGGTAATTTTTTGCACAGAGGTGCACAAATTCTCCTTTTTTTTCAGTACAAACAAGGTTTCAGTCTAGAATATTATGCGTGCACCATATATGTTTATATATAGGGTGTTTTCATTAGTACGACTTTGAACATTCAAGTAAGATGGTCCGAAGTGTATCTTTTGTATATATGTGCAGTATTTTTGAAGTGTTTGGAGTTACATGTGCTTTATTAATCATTTGATCTGGTGTTTATCTAAAGGAAGAGAAGGATTCTTAGTTTTCCTAGTTTTCTTAAATGTTCTTTTTCCTTGAATCACCTTGGTGAGTCTTTACATGTGTTATTTAGGAGGATATATGTAATATCCTCCACACAAGGAATCTCAGAGCTGTGCATAGTCCCTTGTCCAGGTCTTCCATATATCTTTTTACCCACATTTGAAGGAGATATTTCTGATACATAACTGGGGGAGATGAAGGGGGAATAACCTAGTTTACTTCAGAGATTACTCCAAACAGGCAGTGGAAACAAAATTGTGCCAGTTTCAGGTATATCTACCCACATCATCATTTAGCTCTAACCAGCCAAACTTTGCCCTCTGAAAAAGAGATTTTCGGATCACACATAGGAAAGACACTATTTTCTTTCAGTGTGTCACTAGAAAAAAACATATGATTTGGATGTTTTGAACTGACTGTCCCTCTGCACCCCCAATGGAAATACAAATTATCTCTTAGGGTCACAGGGGCAGTGTATGGGTCCAGAGGCAACTTGGGCCCAAACACTAGGTAATGTGACCCAGTGAGTTTGCTCTGGAAAGAAGCAGCCAAATCCATAAATATTGGTAGAAAACACTGTTTCAATTGAGTTGAAGGCCATGGATCATTTCCTGGTCCTTAGACATATGCAGGTCTATGGGGCCAGGTGGGATCCACCCAACGGTACGGAGGGAGCTGGCAGAAGTGCTCACCAAGCCACTTTCCATCATTTATCCGCAGTCCTGGCTAACTGGGGAGGTCCCGGTTGATTGGAGGTTAGCAAACGCAATGCTCATCTACAAGAAGGGCTGCAAGGAGGATGCGGGGAACTACAGGCCTGTCCGTCTGACCTTGGTGCCAGGAAAGGTTATGGAACAGATCATCCTGAGTGCCATTACACAGCACATGCAGGACAACCAGGTGATCAGGCCCAGTCAGAATGGGTTAATGAAAGGCAGGTCCTGCTTGACTAACCTAATCTCCTTCTATGACAGGGTGACCCACTTAGTGGACGAGGGAAAGGCTGTAGATGTTGTTTACCCGGACTTCAGTATAGCCTTCAACACTTGTTTCCCACAGCGTTCTCCTGGAGAAACTAGCTGCTCATGGCCTGGATGGGTGTATGCTTCTCTGGGTCAAAAACTGGCTGGATCGCTGGGCCCAAAGAGTGGTGGNGTCTGGAGAAGGCCAATGATGCTGGTGAGGGATCTAGAGAACAAGTCTTACGAGGAGTGGCTGAGGGAACTGGGGTTGTTTAGCCTGGAAAAGGAGGCTGAGGGGAGACCTTATTGCTTTCTACAACTACCTGAAAGGAGGTTGTAGAGAGGTGGGTGTTGGTCTCTTCTCCCAAGTAACAAGTGATAGGACAAGAAGAAACGGCTTCAAGTTGTGCCAGGTGAGGTTTAGATTGGATATTAGGAAAAATTTCTTCACCAAAAGGGTTATCAAGCATTGGAAGAGGCTGCCCAAGGAAGTGGTGGAATCGCCATGCCTGGAGGTATTTAAAAGACGGGTGGATATGGTGCTGAGGGACATGGTTTAGTGGTGGTCTTGGCAGTGTTGGGTTTATGGTTGAACTCGATCTTAAAGGTCTCTTTCAACCTAGACGATTCTATGATTCTGCGATTCTATATTTAGCAGTATAAATATACCTGGTGTATCTATGTGATTGTTTTTATCTTCTCCTTTTCTTGAAGATGATGAAATCTGAGGAATACGTGTCTTAAAATTTATAATGTGTAGTTTGTAGCCATGATACTTCAATGATTTGGATAAGGGTATCTCCAGCCTCATGGTTTTCCTGTTTAATAGATCTCATAGCACCAGTGGGATACCAGAGGACAGAAGGACTCTTAATATTTCTGAATATTTCGAATGAGAGTTAGCTTCATGATTGATTCATTTGATATCAGTTATGGGCAAAATAACAGTATATTTAATCAGAGACTCAATTAATAGAGGGTTATGGGAAAAGGGTGTAGTTAAGAAAGAGTAGCAGACTTTTCTAAGGAGTTAACATTTCACCAATTAATTTTGTTCTTTTTATGAGGTGACAAGTTTGTTTGATAAATGGCAATGCCAGTATAGCATATTTTAGCCTTTGTAAGATGTTTCATTTCATGCCAACCCATACCAAATTGCTGATCGTACATAGTTTTTAAATTGCAGAATCAATTGCTGAATAAGACACTAAATTTTGGGAGGGAAATTTGAAACAGAGGAGAAAAAAGTATCAGTAGTAAGTCTTTAAATGAGGCTACTTTTTTTGAACTTCAAATTAGTTCAGCATGGATATCAACAGTGACAACAGAGTAAATGAGCTGTTTGAAGGAGTAAAGCAAAGTAATAAATAATGATTGTGGGGTTATTTTACCTCAGTATAAAGCAGTGGCAGAACCAACACTCGATTGTGGCTGTTCTTTTTAGTATTGGAAATAAAAAGGGTGAAGAAAAAAATAATAAAACTGAGCTTTTGGTAGAAGAAAATGACATACAGTTTCATATGGATCAGAATACGTTTAGCTTATCACAGATGTGATTGAGAGATGGTTTGCTAACTGTGTCTAAAACACTTAGTAATAAAAGGCTTTTTAATTTAGCAAAGCAAGTTAGTAGAAGCTGAAGCCAGAAATTCAAATTAAATATGTGGCAGATACTTTCAGTAGGGAGGTGATTAACCACTGGGACAAATTGCCAAGAGAAACAAGTGATTTTTCCATCACATGAGGTTGTCAAATTAGAGCTAAATAACTCTCAGGAAATTATTTGACTCTTGCCAAGAACAAATTATTGGTCTCAGTACATTGTTAACGAGATGAAATTTTAAAGCAGGTGGTTGGGATAGCGGATCAAATAATTCTTTAGTTCTGTAATGTAAAATCAGAAGGAATATTTTATCTAACTCGCATCTGTTGAATCATCACATCAGGAACTTCATTGCAACATGGTACAATTTCAAGTTGGTACAGTATTATTATTTCATGGCATATTCCCATTTGTGCTATATATTATTCCAGAGTTACTCTCTTGTTATCTACTCGGTCACATCCAGTTTCAATGACAAAGTTTTTATTTATTGTTTTTTACTTAAGTCTTGGAGAAGCAACTGTTTGGGAAGAGGCAGTAGCTTTGTCAGTAGAACTAAACTCGGTTATTTACTCCAGTGCAAAATTATTAAACACTGTCTTATTGGAGCAGAATCACTAAGTATCAGCAAAATTTAATGCTAGTGTACTGAATCAAGTGGGGGAGGGACATGCCTTCAAACTTAAGGAACAGGCTTGGTTACTGTGAGTGGTGCACACACTGCAATACTGCAATATACAGGCATGTGATGCAAAAATAATTGTGATAATTAGGGCAGAAATCCTGCAATCCCTTTTCAACTCTCCTTGTGTGATTATATGTGTATTTCAGTTGGCTATCATTGGATTTTTTTCAGTACTTCCACCTAAATGCTGCAGTTTAAGTTAAGAGTAACTGCTTGCAAGATTCATTGAAGGAGTGTCTATTAAGTGTATGAGAATATTTAAATGGCAGGTAATGGTATTTTGTTAGTGATCACTTGGGAAATTCCAGATCGAATTAGTCTGTTGCCAAGTTTAAGTGTGTGATTTAGTAGATGCCTCATGTCTACAGTCCCTGGACATCCAGTGGGAGTGCCCTGAGTACTATGGAGTTTGATCTTCAGTGATGCTTCAGCAGGCATTGTAAAGCTGTTTTGAGTCTCAGTTTCACTGCAAGGATTTTAATAACAGGGCTTAAGTTCTCAACCATTTGATTTAACTGCATTATTTCAAATACATTTTTGTATGTTTCAGTGATAAAACAGTATTGTGCCATGTTGAAGGGAAAGTGATGCAAAGTGAATTGGATTCATCTGCCAGCCTTAGCAGTCACATGCCTGTACTTTCCAAGCTATTAGAAAAATTAATAAACTCACTCCTTGAATTAATGGATGGGCTTGCAGGACAGCATCAGACATAAATTTTAAAGCTGCATGATATTTACATTGCTATTTGTACTGTAAAATTAGTAAAGGTTATTAATTCTATCTGGTCTTCATATTACCGGTTTTATACCATAATTGCATGCGCAGACACACACAACCTCTTGAGAGGAGTGCTGAAACGCAGGTACTTAACAGTACAGGAAGGGTTGAAGCAAATGCTCACAAGTTATCCTATCTGTCAGTTTTACATTTTTTTCCCTTTGCATATTGGTCCTACTGCTCATCTTGATGGCAAGATGGAATCACTACATTTTCTGTGATTATGCAGTACCACTCAGGGTGTAAGGAGTTTTTGGCCCACCATTTTAAAGAGAGAATCCCACAGTGACAAAATCAGACTCTCTGCCTGTAGTCCCGCTAGATTTCCGCTGCAGAGATTTTCAGGCCACCAAAGATTCTTTAAATACCCCATTTTCTTAGCATGTAAAAGATGGTAGTGATGGTGCAGTTCTTTTACCAGTGATGGCATCATACTGGACAAGATTTGAAATGTTGTCAACAATGTCATCACCTGCACATGTATGATAGATATTATTATGAGTGAGGGGGTGTATACGGAAACAGGGGAATGGAATAGAACTGCAAATGCATGACTTAAAGATTCCGTATGTGTTTTCACAATCTATGTTCTTTTTTTCTTGTTTTGTTTTAGTTTGGTGGGGTTTTTTTAGGATCTATTGTAGATTATTTTTTTTTCCAGTTGTGAAATGCAGATTCCTCCAAACCTGTGTGTGTATTTTCCTTTACTTCTTGGCTTTTCTGTTGGGTTAGAAGAAGTTTCCAGCCTCCTACTCACTGCTGGAAGATTTTTTAATAACTATTTATTTTTAATAACCAATTTAATGAGTTTTCAGATCACTCTTAGGGAATGGTGCTCCTCAGATTGAAGACAATGCAAGAAAATAACATTTGAACATACTTTTCTATCACTGGGTCCACATTTTTTATATCTCTTCTTATTAGAATCATAGGCCTTTATACTGCTTTGGTTACAGTGTGGTAAATATATTTACTGATCTTTAAAGGATCTGCTTTCTGCAGAGTGTCTAGCAGGGCAAAAGGTGTCCAAAATTAAGAATACCCAGTCTTTCATCACTTGAGGCGCCCTTATTATTATGAGGTGTACTGAAGAACTAAAGAAAGATCTGAATTTGCAATTTTGATTTCTTTTTTTGGCATTTACACCAGGGTAACTGAAAGTAGATCATACCCTGTAGAAATTAAAGATGAAAGTTACTAGATTTTTCAGTGCACTTCCCACCACATATTTCCTACTTTTAAATCTCCCCAGGGAAGATGGCTCCACCGCCTGTGTCATGAAATTATACTATAAACTTTATTAGAGATCTTTAACAATGAGTTTTTATAGCATCATACTATTTTTATAGCATTATACTGTTTTAAAAACATATTATTATTATTATTAATGGTTTTCTGCATTACTGTAGATCTTCATACTTTCAAACTTTGACTTAGATGCTCTTGGTTTATCCCATTGCAATGACCGTTGTACCCAAATCTGTACTCTCTCATAAGAGGAAGGAGTCCAGATATAATAAATGGATGTGTTATTTTTCAAATCCTGTTTTAAGATAAGATGGGCACATTTTTTGTCAATTGAATTTTTATAGATTGTTATCCCATGGCAAAGAGTAGTATAAATGGCCCAAGGGCTATTCAGCTACCATCAGTATACATAGTTTGCCAGTCTTTAATGTGACTAATTCCTAGCCAGAAAATATCCTGCATTCTCAATGAATCGTAATTGAAAAATAAATTATGGTGACAGGAAATTTTAAACAAAAATGTCATTTCATATTGCTGTAGAAAAGCCAGTTTCAGTGACATTTTTAGGATTATCAGTGAAAAAACATCAATCTATGGTGACAAGCATTGAACAGACTTATAATCATGAGAGTGTTTTGGGTTATTTGTTTAATAACAGAGGTTGTTAGGCAGATATATAGAGGAAAAATCTTGCAAAAATGTATTTATTAACAATAAATAGTTGTTTGATGACAATGATACTTGACAATAATTGTATTTGGATAATTGGTCATTGGTGTTAGGTGCTATAAGCAGTTTCCAATGGTAGATGGAATCATCATGGAAAATATAGCTTAAAAGTTTTTCCTAATGAGCATTCAAAACTTTTTTACCTCAGAAATACCTGGAGGGCCTGCATTTTAAGTCCTATACACCGGTGTCTTGTACCCGTTCGTGGAAATTGTAAAAATGGAGTAGTGCTCTTTCCTGAACAATTGACCCTAGCAAAGATGTCAAGTGTCTTGATATACATTTTGTAGAATTACAGAATCATAGAATGGTTTGGGTTGGAAGAGACTTTTAAAGGTCATTGAGTCCAAGCTCCCCTGCAATGAGCGGGGACATCTTCAACTAGATCAGGTTGCTCAGAGCCCCATCCAGCCACACCTTGAGTGTTTCCAGGGATGACGTATCTACCACCTCTCTGGGCAACCTGTTCCAGTGTCTCACCAACCTCATCATAAAAAATTTCTTCCTTATATATAGTCTAAATCTTCCCGCTTTTAGTTTAAAACCACTACCCCCTGTCCTGTTGCAACAGGCCCTGCTAAAATGTTTGTCCCCATCTTCCTTATAAGCCCCCTTTCAGTACTGAAAGGCCTCAATAAGGTCTCCCTGGAGCCTTCTCTTCTCCAGGCTGAACAACCCCAACTCTCTCAGCCTTTCTTCAGTTCCCTGGGGTTCAAGATGAATAGACTGAATGTCCTTCTAGTTTTGACTCTAAATTTTGAATGAACATGGTCTTTCCTCAGCTTTGTTTTGCCAGAGCCTCCATTCTGTTTAGTTGCATGTACTGTTTGAATACTGAAACAACTGAACTTATTATCAAATTAACTAGGGGTTTTTTGTTGTTTTTGTTTATAGGGCTTGTCGTCTACAACAGTGGACTGTTATCGGTTTGTATAGTATGTGTCTACATAGCTCCTAATAGTTTATTTGCCTAATAATAGTTTATTTGCCCCGTCCTTCCCTGATAGGGTAGTGACGAGCTCTGCAAGATCTCCCTGTTGAGTAGCACATAGTGGATAGAGGGATCAGTTCTCAGCTCCAATTACTTTTTTCAAGTTAATAGTGATGGTTTCCTCTTTCTTTGGATGGGTATTTCACTTCAGTGATCTCAGAGATCAGAATTTGTAGTTGACCTTAAAGTTCAGTATATACATCACTGCCTTGGAGCTCACGCTAATGAGATGTGTCAGGCTTTCTGTCCATGTGTAGAAAGGACCTCAGCTACAAATAATGTGCACCTAATGCATATTTTGCAACTTGTGTTAGAGGAAGGAAAATAACATGAAATTGTTCCTGGTTGTGTGGCTCACTATAAACCGCTAGCAGATTGCAGTCACCAAGTAAATTAATCAGGGGACATACCATTGTCATGACAGTTAAGTAACTAAACTGAGTGAGCCACTGCGAACAGGAACGTAAATGGAAGGTGAAGAAGGAGGAGGTGCATCCTGAAGTCGGTGGTTTTGGCTGGAACATCAAAAGGAAATGACAGAGCCAGACCAGCTACAGGGGTCCTGCAAAACATACTTGTGAATCTGCAGTCAGAGAAACTAATAGTGTTTCCTCCAGTATGTTAACATACTCCATACCTTAACTTAATTGTTACTTTAGTGGTGGGCCAGCCCTTGGAGCCTTCAGACAACTTTAGCCTCTGTCATCTTTGCTTAAAAGTATTTCTTTCCAACCAAGAGAGGGGGAGAAATCTGGATCCTTGTGGCTGATTCTTTATATATGAATATGGTGCATATACATATTTACAGCCTCCTCCCCCACATTTTTCTGTGATGTTATCCTCAGAAAACACCCTTTATTTTCTAAGTCACTGGATTTTATTTAAGCCAAGGCTGCCTATCTTTGCCCCAGTGTATGTGCTAGTTCTTCTTACACTTTTTCCCAGGCAAGCTGTCTCTTTTTACATTGCCAGGATGAGGCCTTTCAGGAAGAATCCTTGTTTGTCCGTATGACAACAAAGTGAGCTAGAAATCAGCTGTTTCAACAGATTGCCTTACTGGATAGCTAACTGTGTGGGAAGCAGTTTGTCTGCTGAACTGGAGCCACCTTAGATTAACATAGCTGTCTTATTTTCTTCAGAATGCCTCCATCCTGAGCATATGGAGGCTGCACATCTAGCTGCCACCTAGAGCTTCATTCTGAAATCCACCAAACCTTTCAGACCTGCTGATGTGACGCTGCTTTTGTAGGAAACCTTTTTCAGTCCTTATTCAGCTTTGGATCCTGAGACTGTTCTGCAAATATATGATGTTTTGAGGGGACTACTGCTTAGAGCCACCACTGTGTAACAACGTCATGGGAGAAAGAAAGATCACTTGTCTCTAGCAGTCCTTCCTCAGGTGATCTATCTGACTGTAAATTCACAACTTTTCCTTCTTCCCCTTGGACATTTTAAACCTAAGACCTGGGTGGAGTTCTGATTCATTACCGGTCCTGTGGAGAGGTGGGGGACTGATACTCATTTTCCATATGTACTTCTGAAGCAACGTGGACATTTGGACCCTGCTGTGAATACACATATAGACAAAATATTTCGAAGCAGGAATTACAGAGTGAGTAACCTGCCTTTTAGTTTGCTGCAGGATTATAAATGAGAAAGAAAGGGAATATGCGTATTCCTCCAAAGTTAGAAGAGATCCTCTGGGCTGTTCAGTTCGTTTCATCTCATGTGTCCTAGCAGAATGGAGTGATGTTAACTGAAAGAGGTCAGCATACGCTCCAACTAATCATGGTTTTCAGAAGAACTCTTACAATGCTGTTATAAGATATTCTGATACATCAAAGATGCACTCTAAGTTTCTCTGTAGGCCATGTAGGCTCTGACACAGTTCACAATATGTGTTTAAACAATTCCTGTTCCTTCCTACAGCTGAGCAAAATCAGGATCCAGATTAGTCATGCTTTGGTTCACAGTTTAATGTTGTGTCCTAAATAATTTATTTCTTTCAAAATAGACTATTTAAAGGCAAGTGACAAGGGCAAGATTGTTCTCCTCCTCATAAATCCCTTTAATTGCTTCCACAACATAGAGAGCATGTACTGAATTTTGTATTAAAGAGCAAACAGAATACATTTGAATCTTTACTTAAAATAAAGTAACTTACGGTGTTATGGGTACACATATAACCTTAATATCTACAAACATCAGTTTGTTTTGTAAACAATTATGTGTAACTACAATAATTTAATCTTCAGTTTGAGGAAGAAAAGTTTGTGTTTCACCATTGCAGTTTCTTTTGTACAAGTAACAAAAACCCCAGAATTGAACAAAAACTCCAGAATTGTATAAAATATCTTAATTGAGTTATGAAAGTGTAATACATTTCTTTTATTTGATGCAACTGGGAGAGGAGTCTGAGATTCATAACATTCTTGGACTGAAGGCTATTTTTCTTTTCCTTTTCTTTTTTCCCCCTTTATTTTTAGCTTGAGTAAGACAGGAACAGATTCAAATGGGAGACCTCAGAGCACTTGCTGGCCTGAAGGCATGTTTCCTACCGAAATAAGCTTGTGTTCAGCAATAGCCTAAAATTTCAAAGCTCTTAAAGCAAAGCTCTTAGAGTTCAGACACTTATGTATAAATTAATGTCTATTTATTTATTGTTCTAGTTGATATTATTCACAGCAACTTTACCTGAGCATTGCCTCAGTTATTTGCTGTACAGTCCTATATATGTAACTATATAGATGCGTATTGTCTTACTTCTCAAACCCGTGATTAATCAATACATTGTAAATTCATAGTCAAAATGTTTCCTTTCATTGTTTTGCTTGTCTAGGCTATGCATAATAATAGCTAAAGCCCGAAGTAATATTTAAAATGTAATGTAATGATAAATGTTTAAGAAAATATGATTCCATCATTTGAAAATATTCAAGATGAGTGAATGAGAGGGACAAAAAAACCTACAAATTGAATCTGAGCATAATCATCCTAGGGAATGCACTTATGTGATAGAAAAATAAGAAAAGAAAATTTGTTCAAGACAAATTAGAGAGTAGGAGCTCAAAAATAAATGCACTAGAGGCCTTCAGAAGCTGTATGCTAGATTTACCAGAGAAAAGTAAATAACAAGTAGGAAAAAAAATTGCCAAAAGTGATATTTGCATTCTATCGAAAGATTCTAATTATGTATTTTTTAAAAAGAATCATTATAAAACAAAATAACCATTCAATGCTGTTGGAAAGGAATTTTTATTTTTAATTCAACAGAATTTTTAAAGTACTATTTTTGCTAGTCAAAAATGATTGACATGTAAACATGCAACAACTATTTAAAGAAGTTGAAGAAGATATAAACGATATCTTTAGACAGGTAGGATTAATACTGGAGCACAAACATATATTTTCAGATGATTTAAAGCTTTACATCAAAGGATCAGATTTTTGGTTTTGTAATTTATTTTATTTTAGTGGAATGGCACTGACTTACACCAGATGGAATCTGTCACAATTTCCTGTAGTAATCTTCAAAATCTGCTGCAAATCTTTAAGTAACATGGAGAAAGATAAAGTTTTCAAAATGTCTAATGTATTGCCCAGAAGAGAAGACCAGGGTTAGTGGTGTACCTGCTGCTAAAAGACCTTCTTATTGTTGAGAATCTTCCTAATTTATGTGTTTAGGGCATATATAACATATATTTAGTTATTGCTTTATGTGGTTTTCTCCTCGTGATAATAATAATAATAATAATTGATTTTGTCATAACATAATAAAGAAAAGATCAAGATTCCTTCTGAAGCCTGTGATTTAAAGCTTCATTCTATAAAAGACTTTAAAGGATAATAGCAATGGGATTAGACCCATTTAGTCTGGGTTTGAAATGTAACCTTCTATGTAAGCATGACTAATTTGTATACATTACAAATTGATGTTGGAGGAAAGAAAAAACAGAATAAAAAGGTGACTGATGCAAAATATCATATACCTCATGTCTCATAAAACAGCAAAGTGTTTATGAAATTCGTACTCTGACTGTGGCTTTTGAAGACATTTGGACCAGTTCTTTGTGGTTTGAATGGCAAGCATGGAGCTGGATTTGCAGCTGCAATGCCCTTCAAGCATTTTGTAAAATTTTACTTCATTTTAGTGCTAGTTGTTTCTTACCTCAGTATTTGGGATAGCCAGTAGTTTTTGTTGATGAAAGTACTGTTCATTGATGATATTCCCAGTTATAAAGGCTATCACTCCACAGCACAGTTTTTTTCTAAAAAGTGGTTTTTCTCCCTAGGATTCAGTGATCCTTGGCAGCATTTAGCAAGTGCAAAACTCATCATTGTCACATGGGCTATCTCACTATGATGGGAAAGTGATTGCTTAAGGCATCATACCATGCATTTTGCTTTTTTTTTTTTTTTTTTCTGTGTAAGGCGTGTATAAATGTTGCTGCATCATCAGTCCTTTGCCTCAGAAATTTTCTTCAACATCAGCTAATTTCTGAAACTGAACACCACATTTAATAACTCAGCAATATGATGTACTGGATTATTATTTCATTGGCAAAGAGATTACCTAGCATTATGGCAAATTCCACAAAACCTGGCCTATATTCTAAATAAACATTTTGTGGCAGGCCACATAAGCCAATGATCCCCAAATTTTGTCTGCAGACTGTCACTGGTCCACAATCTGCAGCAGGTATGTGCAACCACACTGCAGTAAAATTCACTATTTACCTCCCTGCAGCTATACTGATTATTTGCAGGGAATTTTGCAGAGTGCAATGAGAAATAAGTCCAAAGAACCTGGAAACTACTGGTTTAAGTTCTTCAGTAGAGCTGTTTCGAGGTGTCATAGTTGAAATGTAGATAAATCGCTTGCTTTCCATTTCATAATCAGGGGGACACACAATTTGAGTAAACAGTTTTCCATACTTCTGTGGCTGTACTTGTACAGCATTGTGAATAATTAGGGTAATAGTATGTGGTTTGAAATACTGTACCAATTTGTTGTTTATCTTCTTTTGTTGATACCTAGGGATAGCTAAGTTCTCTGGAAAGCAAAATATGTGTAGTATACACTGATGTTAGGAGGAAATACTGATCTTCCTTAATTAAATTAGTTTAACAAAGTTACATTAGAGTGTGCTTATACTTCCATGTAATATAGTCATTGCCTTATGTGTACCTGATTTCTCAAAGGAGTGTCGCAAATGCACTCACTGTTCCTTAATGTTATATTTTGCATTTGGATCTCTGATTTAGCTGACAAATGTGAAAAAGCGCGTGTTGCCAGAGAACTTTCAAGAGACAAGCTGTGAAGTCTAAAGAACACAGGTTATTCCAGCTAAGGTTGGCACTGACTCCTGCTTAAAAGTTTTTCTCCTAGCATGTAGTTTTTAAACTTTTACCTGCAGAATATAGGTTAACATTCTTCTAATACAGATTTTTATGTTCCAGTTTTATTACACAGAGGTGGAAATATTACTTTTATTTTCACTCATCCTCGTCTGGTCAGACATTGAAGCAGTGGAGAGCACTCCAAACAGTTGGAGAACATGATTACATTCAAATTGCACCATTTTGATGGTTTTTCAAACTCTGATTGTGGTGGCATGTAAATTAATACAATAGAAGGACATGATAAAAATGGTGTTTAACCATTTGTGTCAGCGGTGTGAATCTCTCAACACTGAATTTGGACTAGTTTATATGAGCAGAAAATAGTATCATGCAGGGTTTTAGACAGTTCTTACTGAAGTCAGTGGAAAAATCCTGCTGTCTTCCTGAGCAATACTGCAGAGCATTCTGGGCTCTGAAGTCTTACTCAACAAATCTCATTATGTCATCTGATTTTATTGTCCTCTGATAAACATGTGGCTTTGTTGTGCTGTATCTTACACAATTAATTACTTAGCTTTATGTGTAGCAGTTAGCTGCATAGGTTTATTCAGAGAGCTAAATATCTCTCCTGTCATTGTCATTGACATCTGTGCAATATCAACTGAAATTCAGACTGATGGCATTTATAGCCCATGACATCCAAAAAGAGGACATGAGAAATAAGACCACATGTCTGAATGTGTATTTAAAGGGGGAAAAAGTACTAAAAAACACTAGCTACTTTTTGTTGATGTTAGCTTATTTTAAAGGCAGAGTAGGTATCTAAAGGTCAGTGAAGCAGTGATGAGTGTTTTAAAACAAAAACACCATCTCCCTAAAATATTTTTTAAAAAACAATATTTGTTCAATTTGTTAGTAGAACAGTAAAAAACTTTCCAGCTAAAATCAAAAGAAATATTTCAGACATCAGCAATCATCAGCTGCCTCTGACATCTGATAACTTAATTTGAAGTTTACCCACAGTGATACTGACTTATTGTTCTATTGTCTTAATATATTATTTCTGGAGTTGACAGAAAAAAATGTAATGAAATACTGCAGATGAAAGGAATAATGACTCATTCGGGCAATTTTTATTAGCTCTTTTGTGTAAGCAACTTGTGTGGGGATTGAAAGTAGCAATTGCAAAATGCCCAATATAATTTGTTTCATGCCTTCTCCTAAGGTACAAGGCAAAATGTAGACACTATTACATTTTCATTCAAACTACACCTTCAAGGCCATTTCTTCAAATCTTCATTAAACTCATTCAGAGCAATTTTCTTTTTAACCAAGGTCAGGATAGTTGTCTTGCAAATCTTTGGACACCGTGAATGGGAATTCATAAATCCTGACATTGGGAAGCAAGGTTGCTCTTGCTCTGCATTTAATAAGGAAAGGAAGATGGAAAAAAGAGAGCAAGCTGCTTTGCCTGGTGGTGCTAAAAGGAAGATCTAACTTTGCTGGAATCAAAAAATAAGGCTTTTTCTTTTTTTAAGCAGGTCACAATGCACTGATGATGTCTCCTGTGATATTCATCATTTGCATTTCCAGTAAGCTGGTATGTTACCTGCAATCACTTGTCAGTTTTCCTTTTCTATGGTCTGTTAGTCTGTTAGCCCACCACTTAAAATACATCCTAAATAACTTCTACTTTAAAAATAAGATCAGTTGATAGAACAGTTACTTTAAGAGATAGATGTCTCACGAACAGAATGTTTTTTTCATATCTGTCATACTGTCATAAATAAATCCAATTGTGCACCCTGTTGAACAGTTGTGATTTTTTTTTTGCATTTTGGTAGTACATTTAACTTCTTGGCAAGGAAACCTGTTGTTTTTAATTAAGGAGAAATTATTTGAATTAAGCAGCCAGTATGAACATTTTGGAGTGGGCTCTGAAACTTGTGGTGTTTTTGTGGTGGTGCCATTCTCTGTTTTTAAATAAAGAATAAATAAATAAAAAAAAATGTGAGCTGGTATAGTCACATCATTCAATATTACTGACCAATTACTACTAGTGAATGGTTGTTTTCAGGAAAGACAGAACTGTCATAGTAGCAAAGTGTTGAATAAATATAGTGGTATGAGTCTTGAGCTGACAATTCAATGTATTTGCTCTGCAGTGGAGATGGAATCATCCTGTCTCCCTTTTTCATAAGGATATACAGGTCATAAGATCAGTCTGTCTTACTATTTGTGTTGTATTCCTTTGTTGTTGCTGCTTAGAAGATTTTCATCTCTCACAACTGATGGGCTGATTTTTTTCAGATTCAAGGTTGGGTTTTTTTCTGATTGAAGTAAATAGGTAATGAAACAGATTCCGTAAGAGTACATAATATGGTAAGAGTACTTAAGAGTGGAAGGTGCTGGATTGTTTGCTGCTACTTAAGTGCAGAAAAGCTCAAGAGGGTCTTTTCAAATACTTAGTTCTTCACTTCTCTGTTGCTATCTTTGGTAACATTTGAATCAGAGAATGTTTCATATGCTTTAGAAACCTAGTAGGCTTTATTGCAAGTTCAACCTGGATATAAGGAGAGAGTAGAAAATGCAGAATTTGCTTCGTTTTCTGGAGACAGATTTTAGATCCCTTCCTTTAGGTGGCATTGTAGTTGACTGAGGTTTTTTTCTTTGAAAGATTTATTTTAGCTATCCCAAGGATGTTTCTGCGTCTCCCTGGGAACCTGCAAAGTTCATCTTTTCTATCTCCTTCACTCAGTGATCTGTTTGCTGTCTCCAGATTTCAATGCAGCCTATCAATTGCTCTTTACTTAGTTGAAAGAGATGGTGTTGAATGTTGCATGAACAGGGTGTGGGGTTTTTTTCCTCTCTCTTTAGTTTTGTTATGTTGGCTGCTCAGTAACTCTTTGGCAGCAGATAAAACTTAGTGTAAGAGAAATGGCATCTTCACATCAGTAACAGGCGCTATAGAACCAGCCCTCTGCAGGGCTCTGTCCCACTCATCTGTGAATGATGGCCAACATGCCTTCAGTCAGCTAAACTGCAAATGTTGTCCCATCTTAGTCAGAGTGGACAGTATTAAATAGGTTCTTTATAGGTTTGACTAAGATTATATTTTTATTAAATTACAACTATTGTTGTGATCAAACAGCATCAATTTCAGTACAAAAAGTGAGTGAAAAGCTGTGATAGTTTTGTGTAGCAGGCTGGTGATTTCAGGGCGTCTGAGATACTGAGCAGGAGAATTTAGCCTAACTTCTTGAAGCAGACCAGGCAGATTTCCCCAAAACTATTCAGTATTTTAATATGAGGAAGGAGTAATATAAAGTAGAAGGGTTTTTTTTGACACAAGTGTCCCATCAAGGAAACAGTTGCTAACCAGTTGCGGAAGTTACTACTGCTTACTGGCTTTACATACGTAACTCCATTAACTTTACCATAGTATGTTTAAGCTACCAACTAGGCCCTAAGCTATTCAGGCCCCTTAGTACCTGCTGGGTGTAAAGCCAAGGAAAATTTAGGGATCTGGTGATATGGAACTGCATATGAGCTCTTATTGGCGAGAAGGTGACTGATATACAGCAAAAATTTAAAAAAAACCCCGAACCCAAAATAAACAAAACCCCCAATACTAAGTAATGAACTGTAATTTCTTTAACATGAAAATTTTGTTAACATCAGCAATAGTGTTAAAATTCTGTGTAATACCATTGTAAGCCAGTTATACTTTATGTATTATAAACATACATTCTCTGTATATATGCAATTTTGCACAGAAGGTAGTAGAAAGAATTAGTATTAATTATTAATTTACCTTGTTTTGTTTTAAGATGTTTGCAGAGGCAAAGTGAACACGACCTAGTTCCCCTTCAGTAAACTGATGGTGCTTTGATAGTAAGAGTAGTAAACCTATAGTTTACCCATATTTAAATATTTATTGCATATTTGGGGCGGGGGACAAAGACTGACTACCTTAGATACGTAACAAACATGCACACAGCAATCATGGGATTCCAAAGGAGGGTGGGCAAGGAAGAATGTCAGAGTGTTTATCATACAGCTGTGCCAAAAGTAAAGGCTGAATGAATGAGATGGAGATTAAAGCCAGTAGTCTGAGCCTGTATTCAATCACTGCAGTCACTCTGTTTGCCTCCTGCATGCTAATGAAGTGTCATGAATGGTCCCATGTACTTTCATTCCAATATATTTCAGGCAGTAGTGATTATTGCTTGTACTCAGCTAAAGCTTGAAATAACTGGCAAACTCTTGCTTAGCAACAGAAGGCCTCATCTTCTGTCCCTTGGGACCACTAACTCAAAAATGTGCTACTTCTTTTAAAAGTTAATGTTAAGAGGGGTAGATAGTTTATATTCATCTCTTTCCTTGATAATTTGAAGAAGAAACCACAAACTAAAGCCCTCAAATGACTCTGTTCCATAAATAATTATTGACTGGTTTATGAAGTCCAAATCCAATTTTTTTTTATCACACATTAAACTGTTCTGTAGTTGGGTTACATGGCAATTTTTATAAATGTATCGCCTTCATATCTACTGAGAGAACAAAAGCACTTTACTTCCTTTAAAAAAAGATTTCATAGTTTATTTTGATAAAACCCTTTGGAAGACATTTGTGTAGTATTAAATCATTTCATGTTTGTGCTTATTTTAAGTGTTCAGACTATGGTTTATATTTTTCAGTGAGCTCAACCTTAAAAGGAAAATGAATGCACATTTGTTAGATAAATGACGAAATGCAGAGCATAGTTTGAGTTGTAGATCTTCAGCATGTGCACTGAAGAATTCATTAAAAAATGCAGCAACATTATTCTATTGTGAATTATATGGTGCTCTGTAGGTTTCTATTTTTGGTCACCACAAGATGGCAAAAGCAATGAGCACACAAATGCAAGGATGAGTGAGTTTCATAATAATGCGTTCTGCATTCACACTTTACGCACATCAAGAGAGAATCCAAGCACAGCAGGGGTGACAATCACTCCAACAGTCTTTTGAAATCAAAGTACTTCCTTGGGAATGTCTTTCCAGCGCTAATTACACTCTTCTATTGTGGTGTTTGCCATTGTGCAAAGTAAAATGTTTACACTGTCACTGCATACAGCTCCATCACTGGAAAAATGGAAGGTAAAAACTAATCAGATTATTAAATAGATTTATTTTCTTTTATGTTTTGCTGGTTCTACTTCTTTGTGTTTAAGGCTGAAATATCAAAAATCTGTGTCCTTTGTCACCAAGGGACTTTGGCAAAGATGATAATTTTTCACCAACTCCAAGGAAGTCTCTTCACTCAAGGGAGCTGTTACAATGTGGAAAGGATTGGTTGCCTAGATATCTTGAGGGTTTTCTCTTTTTTACTGATTTTTATTCCAGTTGCATACTGATCACACAGTAACTGCTATCAATGAATTTTTCTAATAAGCAGAAGGCAAAAATACTTAATTAATTTCTTATCCTAGGATAGGATAGGATGTGATACACATCTCTGTGTGTTTGTGCGTATGGGCATACATTTATGTGTGTAAGATTGTGTATACAATCTCAGTAATCACTATGAAACTCTCACTGCGTAGGAGAGGATGCAACATAGCAGTTGTGTAATCGGGTTAAAAAAGAGGAGAAAAAGTGTTCTGACTTTATAACATTTACCTGACTCTGCAGAGGTTTATGTGAAGGGTTAAGCAACCAGTCCAGTCTTGATCTTTTGTTCTTGTCTTTACTGCTAGGGTTGGTGAAAAGGATAATTGGTAGGAAGGATTGTCAGATGTAAGTGGAACAGGGAACCATTAAATATTCATTGTTGAGAAGGGAGCCAAATTTCCCCTTCCTTGCAGTTCAAAGGCCTGGTTCTTCACTGCTTTCTGTTTGTATAGCCATTTACAACCGAGGACATTGCGTGGGAAATAGTATTACTGATCTCAGTACGAAAATGTGAGTTAATAGCAATATATATGTTTTTGTTCATAAGGTTTATATGAGCTGTGCATACATGTCAACTTGGTGTAATATGTGTACATCGAAATATCCTTTCACAATCTATATATTTCATCCATAATTTACTCTTCTTTCCTAGTAGATGCCATCTATAATCCATCCATAAAGCATATATAAACACACACATACATAGGAATACATATATACATACACACAAGTACACATATGTGTATATGTGGTATTTAGGCAGTAATTTTACTTGTGTATTCTGGTTGGATACTACTGCAGATTTCAGGTATGTCGTCAAACAGCGGCGGTTGCTGCTGCCCTCATGGGCCAGGCTGCGGTTGAGGGAGTTGTAGCAATCTTGCATGGAGCCTGGCAGGGGCAGGCAGGTCCAGGTCCATCCCTACTGATTCGGGTTGTGCAATGGGGCCCCCCGGCGCAGGGGTGGGGGTCTCTGGGGAGCTGCTGCCCTTCTTGTATGTTGAAGATGTGATGAATGGCCATGGCTTTCTCCCAGGATCTCCTCGAGGAGATCGTCAGGATGAAGGCAGTGCAGTCCTGCATTGGAGAGGACATCCAGACAATCCAGGAGCTGCTTGACTTTGGGAAACTCCAGGATGCTGCCAGCCGGCTGCCAGGCCTCCATGACCAGTCAACATTGGACAGTGATATAAAAAAGCTGAAGGAAACACTGAGCCTCTGCCTGGCCCTGGAGGAGGAGGGCAGTGGGAGCCAGTCTGCTCCTGCTGAACCACTCCGGGCAGACATGGACACCCAGCACACGGCAGGCTCAGCTCTGGGGCCGAAGGGACCAGGGACAGAGCCTGAGCCCATGACCAGCAAGGAGACTCCAGGGACACAGCCTGGCTCCCTGGGGATGCAAGCAGGGACACAGAGAGCACCAGTGACCCCTGCGGAGTAGACAGGTGCTCCCTCAGATGGGATGAGGACTTCTGATGCCAGTCCCACCACCCTGGGGGCACAGCCAGGGTCCCCTGGCACACAGAGCACCATCCCAGGGATGCAGCCAGGATCCCCCAGCACCCAGACCACCATCCTGGGGATGCAACCAGCACCGCCAGGGACCCAAGGAGAAGGAGCAGGGGTTCAACCAAGCTCCCCACATGGAGCCTAGCCTACCTAGCTCTGAGAAAATCCCCACTGAAGCCACCCCTGGTGCTCTGGAGACACAGATGGAAGCCACAAGCCCCAAGGATGGAAGCAAGGCTTTGCCCAGCACACAGCTTGCCGAGCCAGGCCACCTGGTGGTAGGAACCCTCTTGCCAACAGCCCAGGGGTTCAAGATTCCCCCTGACAATGATCCCAGGGTCATGTCCCCTTCGTGAGAGCCGGCTATACCCGGAGGTCTGTGGGCTCCAGCAGCATCTCTGCCACCTCTGCTTCACCAGGCACCCCCCTTCCATTCTCAAGCTGGAGCAAAAACAGCAGCATGGTCACAGGGAGCTGGCGGCTGCAGAGGCCAGCACACCGTCACCAACCTGCTGCAGTGCTGCCAGCACCTCCAGCCCCCCCCAGCACCTCCAGCCCACCCTACACCCCAACAAATACAGCATAATTGATCTCTTGGGCGAGGACAGCCGCATATGCAAGAGCTGTCAGGACAAGCAGCTACCTGCACTCCTAGGCAAGGAGGTTTTCCCAAGGGATGACCAGGAGCTGCTCTCCCCCCTCTAGATCAAGCCGGTTGCAATCAAGCCGGACTCTGCCACCTCCTTGGAGCACAAGCCAGCAGAAGACAAGCCAGACTTGTCCAATGGCCACCTCTTCTGGGCACAGGCACCCTCGCGTGATGGATCCAGCAGCCAGGCGAGGCAGGCAGGGACAGCTCGTGTTAAAAAAGTGATATATTTTTTAAAACGATTAAATTAATTATTATTATTTATTTAATTAAATTCATTAGTGCTTTTAATTAATGAAAAACGTTCAAACGGGGGGGGTTAAAGAAAAAAAGGTAAGAATTGGAGACCAAGCCAACAAAGGGAACTTTGTGGTTGGTGTCTACCACAGGTCACCTGATCAAGGAGAGCCTATTGATGAAGTCTTCTTATTCCAGCTACAGCAAGCATCGCGCTCGCAGGCTCTTGTCCTGATGGGGGACTTCAACCACCCTGACATCTGCTGGAAAAGTAGCACGGTGAGCCTTAGGCAATCCAGGAGACTCCTGGAATGCATCGAGGATAACTTCTTAAGCCAAGTAATAGGCAGCCCTACCAGAGGGTATGCGACACCGGACCTGATGGTCACCAAGAAAGTGAACCTAATCAGTGACGTCAAGATTGGAGGCAGCCTGGGCTGCCGTGATCATGCAGTGGTGGAGTTCACAGTCCTGAGGGATATGGGTCAGGTGAAGAGTAAAGTCAGGACCCTAAATTTTAGGAAAGATCTTCAGCTCTTGATCTTCCAGATCTTCAAGGAGTTAGTCAACAGGACCCCCTGGGAAACTGTCCTCAGGGACAAGGGAGCAGAACAGAGCTGGCAGATCTGTAAGGATGCTTTCCATAGAGTGCAAGAGCTCTCGATCTCCAGGTGTAAGAAATCAGGAAAGGAAGGCAAGAGACCAGCATGGATGAGTCAAGACCTGCTGGTCAAACTGAAGGGCAAGAAGGAAATGCACAGGCAGTGGAAGCAGGGACAAGTATCCTGGGACGCTGTCCAGTTGTGTAGGGATGGAGTCAGGAAGGCCAAGGTGTACTTGGAGCTGAACTTGTCAAGAGATGCAAAGAATAACAAGGGCTTCTACAGGTATGTTAGCCAGAAAAGGAAGGTCAAAGAAAGCATACTGACCTAATGAGCAAGACTGGCAAACTGGTAACAACGGACGAGGAGAAGGCTGAGGTACTGAACAACTTTTTTGCCTCATTCTTCACTGGCAACCTCTCTTCCCACACCTCTTGAGTGGATGGACAGCAAGGCAGGGACTGGGGGAGAAAAGTCCCTCCCACTGTAACACAAGATCAGATTCATCACCACTTGAGGAACCTGAACATACAGAAATCTATGGGACCTGATGAAATGCATCCCAGAGTCCTGAGGGAATTGGCTGATGTAGTTGCCAAACCACTCTCCATGATATTTGAAAAGTCTTGGCAGTCAGGTGAAGCCCCCAGTGACTGGAAAAAGGGTAGAAAGGAGAGACCCGGGGAACTACCGACTTGTCAGCCTCACCTCTGTGCCTGGGAAGATCATGGAACAGATCCTCCTAGAACCTGTGTGTGCTAAGGCACATGGAGGACAGGGAGGTGATTCAAGACAGCCAGCATGGCTTCACCAAGGGCAAGTCCTGCCCGACCAGCCTAGTGGCCTTCTATGATGGAGTGACTACCTTAGTGGACAAGGGAAGAGCTACGGATGTCATCTGTCTGGACTTCTGTAAGGCCTTTGACACAGTCCCCCACAACATCCTGCTCTCTGACTTGGAGAGGCATGGGATTTGGTGGGTGGACTGTTTGGTGGATGAGGAATTGGTTGCATGGACGTATCCAGAGGGTAGTGGTCAACGTCTCAATGTTCAGATGCGTATTGGTGACTAGTGGTGTCCCTCAGGGGTCTGTATTAGGGACGAGTACTGTTCAATATCTTCATCAATGACGTAGACAGTGGGGTCGAGTGCACCCTCAGCAAGTTTGCAGACAACACCAAGCTGAATGGTGTGGTTGACACACCTGAGGGATGGGTTGCCATCAAGAGGGACCTGGACAAGCTTGAGAAGTGAGAGCATGTGAACCTCATGAGGTTCAACAAGACCAAGTGCAAGGTCCTGCACCTGGGTCAGGCAGCCCCCAGTATCAGAACAGACTGGGGTATGAAGGGATTGAGACTAGCCCTGAGCAGAAGCACTTGGGGATGCTGGTGCATGAAAAGCTGGAGATGAGCTGACAATGTGTGCTCGCAGCCCAGAAAGCCAACCATATCCTGGGCTGCATCAAAAGAAGTGTGGCCAGCAGGTTGAGGGAGGTGATTCTGCCCCTCTGCTCCACTGTTGTGAGACCCCACCTGGAGTACTGCATCCAGCTCTGGAGCCTTCAGCACAGGAAAGACATGGAGCTGTAGGAGTGGGTCCAGAGGAGGGTCAAGAAAATGATCAGAGGGATGGAACACCTCTGCTATGAGGACAGGCTGAGAGGATTGGGATTGTTCAGCCTGGAGAAGAGAAGGCTCTGGTGAGACCTTATTGCAGCCTTCCAGTAATTAACGGGGATGTATAAGAAAGATAGGGACAAACTTTTTAGCAGGGCCTGTTGTGATAGGACATGGGGTAATGGCTTTAAACTAAAGGAGGCTAGATTTAGACTAGATCTAAGGCAGACATTTTTTACAAGTAGGGTGGTGAAACACTTGAGCAGGTTGCCCAGAGAGGTGGTAGATGCCCCATCTCTGGAAACATTCAAGGTCAGGTTGGAGTGGGCTCTAAGCAACCTGATGTAGTTGAAGATGTCCCTTCTCATTGCAGAGGGGTTTGGTCTAGATGACCTTTAAAGGTCTCTTCCAACCTAAATTATTCTATGATTCTATGATCTCTGAAGTTTTTGAGTATGGAATATACCCTAACAGTTTTAAAGTATACACAATCTGTATTATACATTTTACATACAGATACTATATATATCCTGTATTTTTATAATACCTGTAGTTTTATATTCTCTTAAGGAGTTTTGCATAGTCAGAAATAATTTATGTATACACTTTACTCTTATTAAGGTCTTTGGACCTTTTACTGATTTTGCTTTTCCAGCAGTGACCAGCTTCATTTGATTGAAGATACCAGAATTCAGGTATTAAATGGAAAGGTATTGGAATAAGCTTATCTCATATCAACAGAGCAGTTCTTTTACGGCAAATTGATATTAATATATGAAGTCGGGAAGAGGTAGAAAAGAGAAACTGTCTACTTGAAATTGCTAGAATGGAAGCGGTGAACCAAATTCACATATTTTAAAGATTAAAGCATCAACAACCATAAGCAAGCAGCTATGTATATAAGAGTATAGACACAGTGTATACTAGTATATACACACAGTGTACGCTACTGTATACTGGTACATTATTTGAATCATTTAATCATAGAGTTAGTTAATTTGGAAAGGGTGCCTGGAGGTCATCTCATCAAAAAAAGATAGAGATACCATAGTTTTCATACAGTGCATAGCTGAGTACAACACTGAAGGAATGTGCCTTTGGCTTTGCATCTATCTCTGCTTCCTGATCCCAGACCCTCTTTGTTCAGAGCTGCTGCCATGACTTGTCGTACATACAAAGTCATACAAAGTGAATGGTTCTTAAAATAGAGCTTTCACTTGGAGAAGAAATCATTTGACAAATGTTCTTGGTCAGAATCACAGTTATTTAAGGTGCAACACAAATTTACTAAAGGGCTGTTGCTGGGATTGTGGAGACTTTCTCGTTATTCTGTTGAATTTGCTGTCTGTGAAGTTAGTGGTAAAACTTCCATTGATTTTATAGGGAGCAGGATTAGTCATTGTGCAAAGATTCATGTTGTACAGAAGATGTACAACTGTTTTCACTTACGACTGGAGAAGGATTTTAGTTCTTTAATTCATCAAGTTTCAGTAGATTAGAAGAACTGAATTTTGATTAATGCTACAATTCTCATGGCTTCAGCTGGGAGCTACTGTGTGTTTGATGGTGGTATAGTTTCACTGAAAATAGTGCTGTATCCTCCTGTTAAGAAGAGCAGAATGGTTAGCCAGTACAGAAGATATATGGCAACATCAGAAACCGAATCCTGGTCTTTTGATTGTCATTCCAGTTTTAAACCAAGACTGTGTTACTGTTATTTAATACATTCCTTCTTCTTAATGACAATAACAAAATCACTGCATTCTTTATATAACCAGGCTCACATTTCTCTTGCAATGAGGTTAAGTGATGTTCTCTTTATTGCAAAATGACTGTCTCCCTCTGCTGTTATCCTTCCCAGCATGAGACCAAGATATATGTGTGTGTGCATCAACATACACACAAATAATGTGATGTGTAGTTACAGCTGTGATTAATCATTCAGTTCACTACCCTTAGTTGCCCCTTAGGTAACATATGCTTGTGTTGGCCTATTTTCTCTAGAGATACCCTATCCAATCTTTGGTCTGAATGATTGGATTTGTCTTAGTGTCATAATGACTGTCCTTTTAACAGTTGCTGTATAAATTCAGATTACCTATACCTAATTAAAATAACTTTATTTTGTTTGAACCTAATACATTTTGGATTTGAAGCATTTAGACAAAAGGTTATATGGCCTTTCAGAAACCCTTTTTTAATGAAATATTTATTGCCAGCTTTTCTGTTCTGATTCCTATCAGCTTATCCTCAGTTTTCATTCAGGCTGTTATATTGCCAGTGGGAAAATTAAAATAAGAAGGGCAGGCCATAAGTGGTCAACACGACCATGTATATCTCATATATGTACATGAATTCCTTGATATCATTCAATTTTTATTACATCTGGTGAGTGCAAACATTTATTCAATAAATCTCTCTTTGCTGCTCTCTCACTCATCCCAGTGGGATCATTCTCCTGTACATGAATTTCATGCTTTCTTCTGGCTACATACCATTACCACAGAAACACAGTATCGGTATCACTGACCTAAACAACTTGGGTATATTCAACAAAAGTAAGGCAGAAAATGTTAATGCCTTTCCATAATGTTAATGGTTCTCCTTCAGCATGTGCTCTGGATGAGGAGCAGCACTTAGTTACGCTTCATGCTCTTTAACTTGACAGCTTTCATGTTGTCCTCTGCACCAGAGAAGTTCTGCTCAGTGCTGCTTCAGTGTGACCCATGGAGCTGATCAGATCTCACATCCTCTTAGTTTTCCTTCTTAGAGACTTAGCTGATGAAAGATGGAGTATAGTTTATGATGATTTATGATACTCTTAATCCCAAATTTGAGGGGATAATTTAGTGTCATCCACCAGACACAGTCAGAACACTGAAATATTTCCTACAGTCAATATTGTGGTGTTAAAGTTCTAGCAAGTAGGTGAGAAAAAACAAGAAAAAGTGTAGCCAATGCCAGACTTGGACCTGACATCTTTTTTTTGCATATGATATTCCCTTAGAAATCAGTGGGAATTCTTCTTACACAGGTGGTTTCTACCTTGAAATTTTTCTCTGGGTTGAACTAGAAGTTATACATTGTAAAGTAAAAATATTGCATCCATTGACTACGGTATCATAAAGTTACTGATCCACTCTGTGGTATTAGTATAATAGCTATTGTGAATGATCTTGGCAAATTGCTTCTATCTTACGATCATTATGAGAAGCAATACATTCTGAATCATCTTCAATTTCAAGGTCATATAGTACAATACATCCTTTTGTGAAGTATATGTGTATGCATATATGTGTGTGTTTATCTAACTACACATTTTTTGTGTTTAGAAAACTGTTAACTACAGCCTATTCTGTGTCTTAGGAAGCATATTTCAGGGTGATACACCATGAGTAATGGTAAACTCAGTTCATCAAAATGCTGAGTAAAACAGTGACAGGCCTCATTTTTGTTCCTTTCTAGTAAGGACCTTGATCTGAGGAAGTATTATTTATTAGACATTCATTGGGAAATTGATAGCATAATTTAACTTTTTATTAGCTAGTAAAACTGATAAGCAGTACATAAAAAGATGGACCTTGTTATAAAGGGAATAATAATAATAAAAAAGGTTAATATAAAGTTTTTTAAAAGGTCACCAGTGTAAAGACTTTTTAACATTGCCTTCTATGGTATGAATACATACCTTGAAGTTTTGCTTCTGTCAATAGTTTTGTTTGTGTCTATTTTACAGCTGCTAAGTCTAGCACAGAATGGATTTGTACACTTAAAATGTTTTCAGCTTTTCGGTGTCGAGATTAATTCTACATCTGGTGTGAACATACATGACATATATCTTCTTTGAGTGTAAGCCCCTCTATATGGTGTAGAGGTGAAATAATGGATGATGTGAGTATGCAATGATTGAACACTTTTAGTTGTGTAAATGGAAGACATTGTTCCTGATAAATGGGACACAGGAAGAGGTATTGTGTATGTCTCTAATCTTGAGCCCTTTACTGATTTGTAAGGGTGAGTGGGATGACACTGTCTCCCATAACATCCTCATTAGGAAGCTGGGGAAGTGTGGGCTAGATGAGGAGACAGCGAGGTGGATTGAGAGCTGGCTGTGTGACAGAACTCAGAGGG
>VYXH01005422.1:0-17879 GCA_013397275.1 Burhinus bistriatus
GGCGCAGGTGGGTCCCGCGGCGGGGGATTGGGGGATGGATGGATCCGCCTGGCTGAGATTGGGGGAGGTGGGGGGGTGGGAAGGCGCTGGGGTCACCCCACTGTGACCATCACCGCCGCCACCATCCCCCGAGGTGGGGAAACTGAGGCACGGGGAGCGGTGGCTGGAGAGCCGCGCTGCTGCTCGGCTGGGGGATGCGGGAAGGACGGGGGATCCCCCCCAGGGTCTTTGGGCATTTTGGTTTGGGTTTTTTTTTTTTTTTTTAGTATTTTAAGCTAATTTCAGAGCGGGAACGCCTGGCTATGTAGGGAGGAGCCCTACCTATGGTTGCTCTTAGCAGGGTAGGGCTCAGCATCACTCTGCAAACTTTGCATCCCCCCTTCCCTTTCAGTGAAACGGCTCCAAAATGAAAGGATTTACAGCGGTTTAGCAAATCCAATCCTCCCACACCCGGGGCTGGTTCTGCGTCCAGCCACGCTGTCGCCAGCCCTGGACGGTGACATGGGGCCGGCTGGACGGCGTGCGTGAGCCATACCCTGCGAAGGGTCTAATTCTGGACGGCACCTACCTTGTTAGTGTTATTTCTGAGCAGTTTTTGCTAGCGCGCGGCTGCATCCGTGCTGGCAATTAGCTGCCCTCTTAATTGCATGGGCGCCCTGGAAGTGAGGGTGTCAGTGGGCGAGGGGGTGGAAGCTGGATTGCCGAACCACCCCGGGCGTGCATCGAGCAGGTGGTGGTCTACCACGTGTGTGCGGGTGAAATGGTCCAGGAAAAAAATAAGAGTATCTGGAAGATGCTCCAAGGGTACCAAGTGACGCCCATGTGGATGGTGGGACAGGACGTTAGAAATCAGGGAAAACCTTTGCCAGGGCTGGCGTTAAATTGGTATATTGGACTGTACAAAGGGTTACATCAGCTGCTTGGAAGGAAAAGTGATGCTCCTGCTGCAATGAGACGCCAAATGGGCTCCCTCCTGGCAGTCGGTGGCAATGCCCTCCTGGCAATCTGTGTTGCCCACACAGCGGCCCCTGAGCCCACCGGTGTCGGAAGTCACGCCAGGAGAGCGCCGAGCACTGCAGCGCTTTGGCTTTTATTCTCCAAAACTCGCCACAGCCGCATCTCTCTGGCTCTGCGCTCCCTCTACCCCCTCCATCTTGTCTTCTGCCGTTCTCCTTCATTTTGTTCTCCTCCTCCCCGCCGTCCACCGCCGCTTTCATTCCTCTTCCAAGAGGAACCTGACCTTTGTTTTAGATCGCTCCTTCCTCTTACCAACCGGGCACCGGCTCTATTTCCCTGCCTCCGTCTCCCTACCCTCATCTCTTTATTGCTTCAATTCAGCGTCCGCAGAGAGCCGCAGGCGCGGCCTTTTGCATTCACCTGCATCCCTAAGCAGGCAGCCCAGGAGATGCTGAAGAGCGTCAAGGTGCCGCTCTGGGAAGGGATGGACACACAGCATGACACCCGCGACAAACCAGGGATGTTATGAAACTGCCGTTCGGGCTTTCCCATTGTCCGTGCGTCTCGTTGGCAGAGGAGCGTTTCCCTCTCTAACGAAGCACGGTTAAAAAATTAAATGTAAATAAATATAAAGAAGCGGTGGCTAAGCAGCTGCTCTCCGAAGGTGGATAATCGGCGTGTCTATCGCCGGGTATCGCAGCCGCCGGCAGATCGATACCGACAATCCCTTCGTACAGCGAGAAGGGAAGAGTGAGCCGTCGTTTCCTGCCACGCGCCTGCTGGGAGTTTGAGTCCCCTCCTGGAACTCGTCACCCGTGTCCCCCGCACCGGCCTCGGGGATGAGCGGCTTTTCCCCAAACGCCGCCTAGAAATTTCCAGTGGCTCACAGCAATCCCGAAACAAAAAGCAGCTGCTGGCCCCCCCTCCGGCACTGCATTTCGGGATATATTGCTCCTGGCAGACACGCCGCGCTCTGCTTCACCGACTGAATTTTAAGCCACTTCTAATTATTGGAGGGGATGATATTAAATGAGTGTCCAAAGTTAGGTGGGTCCATCCTGCAGCAATGGGAAAACATGAGTTTTCCTCTCTAAGATGACTATAAATAAGCATATAGGGCGTAGAAACCATATGGTAAATGTTTAACCTCCGGTAGCTGAGGATGAGCTGAGATAAGTAAACGCGCATCAGGGGTACGTGAAGGGAGGGTGAGTCTGTCCTGACGATGGGTGTTGTTCCAAATCCTTCCTTAAACCCAGCTCTCACTTGATGCCTGCTGGCTGCTCACTGGTCAACTGAGATTTTTTTCCCCCCCCCCCCTTTTTTTTTATCCCCTAAATACTAATTATTTTGTTTCTGCCCTCCCTTTGTTGTTCTTTTGTTATTTTTCTCCTGTCTTTCATGGGGCGACTTCCAGGCTTCAAACTGCCTCATCTGAAGTTCCCCGGAACACAACGGGGCGCGAACTGGTAGCTGAGGGTCTGGATTTCCTCTGCGAAATCGTCCCCTTGAGCGGGGACGAGGCACGGAACGGGTCTGCAGGTGCAGTCGCAGCAAGTGCCGTGGGGCTGGGTGTGCCCAGGTCTGGAGTTCACGACTTCGTGAATTTTGGTTGGTTTGTTTTGTTGTTTTGGCTTTTTTTCTCAGGACTCAGATGTTTCGTGGAAACTGGAATTTTTCCCTCAAACGGAAACGAGGGTTTTAGTAAGATGCCATGGAGCAAAGCGACACGTGCCGAGTGTGGGGAATCTGAGGCAAAACCCAAAGCAGAACGAGCGTTGGGCAGGAAGAAATGTTTTGGGCTGATTATGCGTTTGCCATTAACGTGCTCTAACGAAGCAGACCGGAGCCCCATCCTGCAAACAACCATCTTCTCCTGCCGAGCCACATTTAAAGTCGCCGGCTGCCTTACAGGTGCCCAGATAATTTCTTTTTTTCATACCTCCTTTTTAGCTGAAATCAATCCTGCCCCTCCCGATGCAGAATTACGTCCTATAATGCATTACCTGAGCGGCCTCTCGTAACATTTATCCGGCTGATGTGGCTTTCACCAGCTCTCTTGGGCAATACTCCAAAAGCCAGAGAGGTTTTTAGTCTGGCTGCTCTTCCTGGTGCTTAGGAGAAACGGTCCCCGGCTTGCTTTAATTTTATTGCCACTTAGGCATCCTTCATTGTGCCCGCCTAAATAATTCATCTCCTTTTTTCTTTTTTTTGCTGCGTGCGCACTTTGCAGTTCGCGGCGACTCCTCGACTGTTTCTTAACGAAGCTGCCCATATTTCACTGTCTTAAATACAGGTTACCAAAGTTTTGGTCGTGGAGGGATGTTTTACAGGTGAGCTATCGAAGGCTACGCTGTAAAATTAACCAGTATCGCTGTGTCGGGCAGCAAAAGACTCCTATTTCAGGGGGTGCTACAATTTTTAATGCCTTTAATGCCTTTAATTCCACGCGTAAAGGCTTCAGAGGCCATAAGCAGCCTGTGGGATGGACTATGGAAACCCTAACAACTTGTCGTGATCCACTCCTACCCAATTACAGGTCGCTCTTGCTTTGCTGCTCTGCGTTTAATTAATTCCATTAATGAGATACTCTGCACGACGCTAGGATCAGCCTGTTAACCCCTGTCGTAGGCGTCGCCTCTGAAATCCCAAGGAATTGATTCATTTTCCTTCCCTGCCATTTGTAAAGTGAAATTTGTGTTTGTGACCGATTACTGCTGCTTTTCCCAAGCAGTTATTTTCCCAATAAATACTTGTATTAGGGTTTACTTGTCAGGGAAATCAAGGCATTGCTACATATTTTCCCAAATAAAAACTTCTTCTTTTGTTTTCTGATCTGTTTAGTACCTTTTCTCCACCCTACTGGTATTTATAGCTTTGGCTGAACTAGTATTAGCTTTATTTCAGTAATGTAGAGAGAGTTTTCTTCAGATCTTCAATGAGACTGTGAAACAGAACCAGGCACACCGTATCTCTTTGGTGTTTCGTAAACTTGCTGTTTCAGGGTAGATTATTTTTAACTGGCATGATCTAAGTTATCATTTTTTATCTGAATAAGTAACCAGAAAAATCCTGTTAAAAATTGTCTTTAGATGGATAGATAGATAGATAGATAGACAGACAGATAGATAGAGGATGATGGGAAAGATCCACATCTCTCTGAAAACCATATAAACATATTTATAACTTTAGACTTTCCATTAAATTGCATGTTTTGGCTAAAAAGGATAGACTAGAGCTGTACCCATTTTTCAGAGTGGTTAAATATGTAGTAATATTTGTTCCGATTCTTTCCATTTTACTTACATTGGCAAATCACGACTGATGCTTTTTTTTTGGATGATGACTTATACACTTGTGTTTTTTGCCAAGTTAGGCAAAACAGGCACTCAATTAAATTATGTATACAGAATTTTATTTATTAGTTAATTAAAGCGCTCTCAAACGTGATGAATGCAAGAGAGGGGAAACAAGCTTATCCAAAGCTGTTCTACATTTAAAATTATGAAACAAAGGAAGTGTTAGGGGTAACGGAGGAACTGAGCTGATGGTTCTAAATACGCGAAGGCATTGGTAAGTGAAAATAGGCAGGTTTTGTCATTTCACACATTCTTCCGTGCCTTCCTGCTGTGCCAAGCCCCATCGCTCTCCCAGGTTCGAACCGATTGTCTGCTGAGCTAAAATCCTGGGGTGGGTGGTTGTTACAGAAACGTTCCCTTTGTATCCTCTGGAGATGTTGTGAGTAAAACCCGTTTAAATTTACAAAACCAGGTCTGTTGAAACGCTCAGACAGCAGCTTCTGTTCAGTAGCTTGACTTTTCCAAGAAGTTCACCGCTGCTTGTTTCCCTCAATTTACATCACCTGAAAAGACTATGAATTTAAATCAACCATAGGGTTGGTTTTTTCCCCCTCATATTAAATAAGTCTGGTTTTAAAAGAAAGATGTATTTAAATACAAGTCACTCTAAAGGCACAAAATAAATCCTGTGCTCTTCGGCTAAATTCACATCTTCAACTCTCAAATTAGATCTCTAGCTGATCTAATCTCAGTGAATTTTAAGTGCTACTTGGGGAGCAGCTACGCGAAAGGCTTTACTGTAATTCTCTGCTTCCAAGAAGCTAGTCCCAATTCGTACTTGTCCTTGGTGACTGCAGGTTACAGCCACCCATGTCCCAGATCAGATGCTGTCTTGGTACCTCCTCTTTGCAGAAATGCTACCAGGCAGAAGTGATTTCCGTGTTGCGTTCTTGGAGAACCTTTATATTGCATTAGCAATAGTCCCTACTGGGGTAGGGACTGCAAATGCTGGTTGGATGAGCAAAGAGAGAAAACTGACAACCCATTTAATTTTCATTTTTACAGGTTTATGAAAATCTTTTTTCGTAAATAAGTTTACGAGAAAAAAGCAGCAAAGATTTACTTTCTTTCCTCAGCTACTCTCAAGTAACATTAGTTGGTCAATGCATTAAGTCCAGGCTGATGATGCATCCAGCAGACGTATTGTGCGCTTGTTTGTGCTGCAGTTTTGGGTCTTCCAAGGCTGCCAGACTATCAGATTCGTCTTCACACTGTGAAAATATAAACCTGCACGAAATGGGATGAATTAGGCAAAAGCAGATGGTTAACTTGTCATGTGTTGATTCCATTTTATGAACAACAGCTGCGCAATAGTTATCCTGCAGCCTTATCCATGGGCCAGATGTTTGCTTCATTAAATGTTTGAAATTTAATCTGGTGCGGGGACAGCGGGGAGGTCCAAAATAAAAGCAAGCTGGTGTCCTGGGAGACTGGAATCCAGACTGGATGGGTCTGTAGACTGCAGAATAGCCATAAGCAGAATGAAATGGTCAGGGCACGTGTCTGAGCGGCATCCAGAGCTGGGAGAGGAGCAGAGCCCACATGGGGTGGGGGTAACATCATGCCTGGCAAGCCCTGTGCTGGTACACCCACAACTCTTCCAATGCCAGAGCTAAAGCTTGGTCAAATTTCTGATGCTGTTGTTGGCAGCATAGATGTGATCTTCAGCTTGGAAGAGCTCATGTTACCGCCGTATCTTGTTGGCGGTCTCCCTTTTGCCGGTAAAGAAACCAGTTACAAGATATTTTAACGTTATCTGTTCAGATTGGACCAAGATGTCTTGCCTCTCATTCAACGGATATAGCCAGCTAGTCTTTGGATCACAATAAACAAGGCTCGGATATCGAGTTTGAAATGAAAACGTCTATCTTGTCACTGAACATTTCGACCGTCCGATGGTCTGTAGGTCGTGACCGTTGACAACAGGCTCTGCCAAAGTGAAGGCTGTTACCTACACATCGAGGGGAAACGTCTCACTCTGCATCTGGCTAAGGCTGGCATGAGAAAACTACTCCCGTGGTGCAGATAAGCAGGCTTGGGCTCAAACAACTGAAAGCATGACCTATGGAGAAATAACAGAAAAATCTGGGTTGTTAGTCAAAGCAACCTGAGTGGTGGCAGAGGAGGGAAACAATGAACATGGCCTTTGGGGTCATTGTCAGGGCTGCGCTATTTGCAGGGAACGCTTCTGTTCTTTGATGAAATTTGGAAAAAAAGTAAAATCCATTTTAGGTTGGTTTTGTGAATGTCAGGTGGTGCTTGTAGCAATGCTTTTACAGACATATTGCAAGCCTGTAGGGGAAAAAACACACGGCAGCCACTCGTACTACAGAATTAGACCAGGTGAAGCCTCTGTATGATCTGTTTTGAACAGCTCTTGACTCTAAATTGGGTAGAAGTCTTCAAGAGTGGGAAGTACACTGAGACTACAGTGCTAAGAGGAGTTTAACAGTGAAAGAAGTAATTTTTTTCCAGGGTATATTTGGCTGAAGTTAGTAACAAGGATGGTCTTTGCTCATGAGCGTAGAGGGGGTGTTGTGTTGGTACACACACACGTCTTTATTTGCCAATTCTGTTGGATACATGGGACTCAGCCTGGAGAAGAGAAGGCTCCAGGGAGACCTTATAGCAGCCTTCCAGTACATAAAGTGGGCTACAGGAAAGATGGGGAAGGACTCTTGATCAGGGAGTGTAATAATGGGATGAGGGATAATGGTTTTAAACTGAAAGAGGGGAGAATTAGGTTAGATATTAGGAAGAAATTCTGCGCTGTGAGGGTGGTGAGGCACTGGCCCAGGCTGCCCAGGGAAGCTGTGGGGGCCCCATCCCTGGAGATGTTCAAGGCCAGGTTGGACGGGGCTTTGAGCAACCTGGTCTAGTGGGAGGTGTCCCTGCCCATGGCAGGGGGGTTGGAACTAGATGGTCTTTAAGGTCCCTTCCAACCCAAACCATTCTAGGATTCCATGACTAAGGCACACACAGGCAAAGCACTCACTGGATTTAGAGACCTGCTTCTTTCCATTAATTTTTGCGCCTGAGATACATATTGTGTGCTAGGGGCTAAAGCAGGCTAAAGAACAGCATGGAATGTTAGTCTTAAACTAGAAATGAAATATGGATTCTCCTTTGACCTGGTCATTAGCTGCCCTAGGTTGGGCAAGTTTTTCATAGCAAAATGTGCTTGCTATCTTGAAGCTTATTTGTTTTAGGGTGCCATTACCACTACCACTACTTTTAGCAGCCATAAAAGAATTGATATTCCAGCACAAGATGACATTCTTCCTATCTGTATTTTGCTGAGACTCCGGAGCTGATAATAGTGTCGTAGTGTCTACGATTATTGCATAACTAGTTAGGAAAATGCCTGCACTTAAATTTAATTTTAAGGGAGCTGTCTGGCAGCTTTCTGTTGAATGACCGTAGTTACTACAGCAAGAGCTACCTCCTACCTCTGCAAGCAGACACTGATGGGTTTCCTGCTGATTAAGTCAAAAATAAAACTGGGAATTAACTGTTGATTGATTTGGATTCAGCAAACAAGGAAAAACCAATTTGCAAGCCCTCAGCCAGCAGGAACGAGGGCCCGGCTTTTCAAGGCAGATGAGCTTATCTGCAATGGAAAGGGCTACATAGCTCCTTCCTCTTCCCTTCACCAGCCTTGGCATTCATCTGGTTCCAAGATGTAGCAGAAACATATCCTGAATAAAAAATGATGGTTTTTTCTCCCTGAATTGGCTCACTCTGGGGTCATTAAGTACCAGAGCTGGCGTAAGGGAGGAGGAAGGTATGGTGGAGGGCGAAGGGAGCTATGGCCCTTCCAGAGGCAGTGATGCTCAACTGCACCATAAAACTGCATCCTCCTTTCGTCTCAGCTGATTGCAGAGAAGCTGCGTGGAAACTACATCAAGTGGGATATAGCCCCAGTTAATTAGGAGATGTTTTCTAAGGTAAAGCACATTGGAAGGAGAAAGCCCGATGGTTTTGGTTTTTTTACTGAATGGAACCGCAGACTGTCACATGGTTATGGCAGCGCTGCTCGCTGGCTCCCTGCTAGGCTGACTGTGCTCAAATGTGTGTCGGGGGATTCGTGTTGCAACAGCTTTGTTGCTTTAATTATATCTTCAGGTGCCACAGAAGATGTTGGGGTGTGTCTGGTTCTTGTCCTGTCCCTTTTTCCCCTCTAAATTCTCCGTTCAAGAGGGAGATGGGACCAGGTGAGTCCAGAACACAACTCTTGCTTTCAAGACAGCAGTCGTTCTGCTGTAGGCATCCGTGGAAGAGATTTCACTTTTAGCATGACTGTAAAGTTTTGGAAGACTCATGATTTCTGGCACTAAACTGAACTAAACAAAGTCCTGTTCAAGTCTGTTAGGAGAAAAAACATCCTTGAGCTTGTTCTCAAGATACAACCTTGAAAAGTAATTCCCCACTTCTAATTTCTATAATGAATTCTTGCCATGTAGTTACCCTTATAGACTTAGGACACTTTATCTTTGTAGTTTAACCTTTCAAACAGGTAAATGCAGCTAAATGTGTGGTATTGGATTTTTTTTTTTTTTTTAGAATTAGTTCCAGCATCGTGACTTTTCCATCATGTCAGAACCCATCACGCTCAATGTTGGAGGAAAACTCTATACCACCTCTCTGTCCACTCTGACTAGCTTTCCAGACTCCATGCTGGGGGCCATGTTCAGTGGGAAGATCCCAACTAAGAAGGACAGCCAAGGCAACTGCTTTATTGACAGAGATGGCAAAATCTTCCGCTATATCCTGAACTTCTTACGAACTTCTCACTTGGACCTCCCTGAAGACTTTCAGGAAATGGGCTTACTTCGACGGGAGGTAGATTTTTATCAAATTCAGCCACTGATTGAGGCCTTGCAGGAGAAGGAGGTGGAGCTTTCTAAAGCAGAAAAGAATGCCATGCTCAACATCACCCTCGATCAGAAGACCCAGACTGTTCACTTCACCGTCCGAGAAGCACCCCAGATCTACAGCCTGTCTTCCTCCAACATGGAAGTGTTCAGTGCTCGTATCTTCTCCACGTCATGTCTGTTCCTGAAGCTTCTTGGTTCCAAACTTTACTATTGCTTCAACGGAAACCTCTCTTCAATATCCAGCTACCTGCAGGACCCCAACCATTTGACCTTGGATTGGGTTGCAAGTGTGGAAGGCCTTCCAGAAGAGGAGTATACCAGGCAGAACTTGAAGAGACTCTGGGTGGTGCCAGATAATAAGCAAATCAATAGTTTCCAGGTGTTTGTGGAAGAGGTGCTAAAAATAGCCATGAGCGATGGTTTCTGCATAGATTCTTCTCATCCACATACTTCAGATTTCATGAATAATAAGATTATTCGCCTAATTCGGTACAAGTAGGAATGGCTGTTTATTATGGTGCCAGCACAGAGCTAACACAGGTTAAGTGTTTCCCTTTAAAACACACTTACAGCCTAATTCAGAATCATGCTTATCTGGATTAAGAGTCACTAACAGGGAGATGATTTTCCTTTAATGTATTTACCAATATGACCTTTCAGAATATGTCCATATTCTAGACGGAAGGAATATTGTCTAGCGCCTGAATTAAGGATTGGTTCTGTCTCTGCCTCCACCTCTGGCCTGCTGTACAATTGTGGGGAAAATGACTTAACTTCTGTCCTTCTTACATTTTCCAGCTGGAAAATGGGCGTGATCCTTAACCTATGTTGCAAGGGTGATGTGAGGGTTCAGTAATCAAGGTTCAGAAGGCTTGCTGGAGATCAGACGCAGTGAAAGATGCCATGGAGCTGCAGCACAGCGGACAGCCCAGGGTGCACATTTTCAATGTCTTGCCATATCACCTGTCCAGAGCATGCAAGAAGCTTGGTTGGATCCACAAGGAAGAAGCCTCTCCACATGCACACGCTCAATATAACTGTAAAGGGTGGTGCAAACTGCAAATGCGTAAGGGATCCTGTCTGTTTGGGTTCAACAAAGGATTTCTGTCACCATCTGAAGCTGACTCTTTTTTTTCTGAACCTTGTGGGGAAGCCCTTGCTCTGTTCCGCTGTCAGGAAAACCATGTTTGAATGATGTGACGGGCACAGGGAACGACTGAGGAACCCATAGCAGAGAGAATGGTGTTCTTACAAACCGAGAAGACTGTGGCTGGTGGGGGAGCTTTGCTTTGGATGCTCTTAAACGTTTACTTTTACATTCCAAAGGCAGCCAAGACAACTAGTCTTTCTCTTACAATGTTGTATTTGGAGGATGCTGCTGAAAACACTTCCTGAGGTGGAGATATTAAGAGGCCAGAGTCCCCAAATATATTCTGAATGTTTGAGGCTCTTCTGCCTGGGCATGGCCTTCTTTTGGGCACGTCTCCCTTCAGCAGTGCCTGGAGTGCATGGGATGCTCTCTGGGTAGGATGGATTCCATCTGAAAAGACAACTTTCCCATCAGGTTAGGCCTAGTATTTTTAATTACAGAACCAGAGGCTCACTTTTCCTATCCCAGTACATTGAGCCTTTTTTTTTTTCTTTTTCACGTCATTGTGAAATGGTCAGGTGGCTAAGGCAGCATTTTACCCGCTTGCTTGGCTTTAGTGTCAGATTGTCGGAGGTAAGGCAGTGGGAAACCAGAGGGGGTGACAACGGTCAAGCTCTTTCCTACACGCACATTCTGTGCTATAATGAAGATCATAATCCACTAGCTGCATGTTAGCTCTAAACATCATTTGTGCCACGTTCGAGGTGGTTCATTCTCAGCTAATTATGTTTAAAAGTATCTCAGCTGTCTTTCCCTAACCAGATCGCTACGTGTGCATGAGAGACCCTCTGGAACATCTCCCATTATCTCTAATAAGATAGAAGGGAAAATGCAATAACCAAGTTTTGAGTTTAGAATTTTAGTGCTTCCAAAAGTTCTTAGCACAGGGCTGCAAAGCTCAGTATTGCTCATATTCTTGTTTCCCGAAGTAACTAGTTTGTCGTTACATTAAGCCGACCTGTGAAAAAACATACAGAAGCGTTTTGTTACTGTTGTAAAATACAGTGAGATAAATATATTTGTGCTGTCCCAAGCTGTAAATGCATGAACAACACAAATCGGCATGCTGATGGTAAAAATGCACGTTCTGCAGCTGTTGGCAGCCTGTTGCAAACCACTTCCCCTGTCTGACTTGGTGCTAAACCAGCATCATATACGTGGGACCACGTTATTAGGAAGTGCTGACTGGGCTTGAAGCCCTCAGAGCCATTAAACCTGTCAAGTTTTGTGAATTTTGAGGATTGTAAACGGGATTTTGTGGCTAAATTCCAAACTGAGTCACCGTGTTCTTCTAGTTTTAGTTGCATTAGGAAGGTTTTCTTTTTTCCCCATCCCTGTCCTGAATTATAAAGCTGGAGTAATCTGTTCCACTGACAAAGCAAAGCAAATCCTGTGTGAATCTTTATTTCTGACATGAGTTTGCCACTCAGCTGGACATTCACAGTGCTGATCTATGCAAGTAATATGATTATGATCTGTAAAATACCATACACGAACCCTCTTTCATCAAATCTATGCCTTGAAACAGATATGCCTTTGCTGAATGTATGCTAACAGAGCTTTTGGGGGCTGTTGGCAGTATTTCTTTTGAGCCCACACCCTCAAGAGTAGATTTCAAATGATCTGTAACAGTTTTTGTATGTTAGGAGTAAAATAATACTTATCTGTAGTAATTTATTTCCTGTCAGCTTGAGTTTATCCAAAGGTAAGAGCAGTGGGCTTAAATCTCGTTTGGAAGGAGTCCGATCTACACCCTTTAGAGCTCTGGATCAGTACTGCTCCATTCTCTTTCAGCAAAATAAAAATCTTCCCTGGGAGAGTTGAACCATTACTGCATTTTCTGGTGAAAGGCAAGTAAGAGGAGTCCGTAAAAGCACTATGCATAGCTTAATCTAGAGCATTCACTGTTCCCCTTTGCCTCCACTCCCTTTTCTTTTCTTCGGACTGTAGCAGCACCCACCCTAAAAGCAGTTATGCAGTTTCTTAAAAGTCTAAACAAGAAACGAAGAGTGCCCCAGCCTGGCCTAGAGAGTAACAGGGGTAATTCTGCTGACATGGAAATACGGGTTTCAGTCCCCACAGACTGAGGAGAGAACTGAACCGACGTCTTCTCCTGGTGTGCAGTCTGGTATGCAAAAGACGGACGACTTGAATAGACATTTATCCGTGCTCAGGTAACTAAATCAGGCAAAGGTACGAGTGGCCACAAGTCTGTGTCATTTATGAATATGCAGAGGGATGCAAAATGTCTCTCTTCTATATGCAGAGAGATGCAAAATTTCCAAGAAGTATACACATAAGCGAAGACAGGCATCGGGAGGAACAGAAAAACTGGAGATACCTCTAAATTGCTAAGCAGAATAAACATCTTTAAGCGTGAGATACTATTTATAATGCCACAGTCGTTCTGCATGCTAATCGAGTACGTGAAATAAGCAGTAAGTGAATCACTTGCGATTGCAGTCAAACATATGTCGTACAAAAGCAGTTGCTATTTCAGATTACACACTAAGCTAAGTTTATATCTGTTCCTTAATTCTGCAGTCTGTGTGTTACGTTATAATGACTGTTTATAGGAATGTTCTCTCTCCGAACCATTTGTTCCCTTTTTATCTAGATAGCTGGCTTTTTTTACCTCCTATTTTCTGAGCCCTAGAGGTGTAACTTGCTTTTGTTTACCAGTCAACAGCACTGATGATTCTTCTTCTCAAGAGTTTTCCTGAATTAGGGAAAAGTGAACATGCACAAAGCCATATGAAATACAGCGCAAGCCCATCGTTAGTCATGAAAAGCACCTGGCATTTATTACCAGTAACATCTAAAAATTATTTCACCGTTGAGTGGAATATTCACTCCAGGAACAAACTTATTTTTTTCCTGTAAGGCCCTGAGAACAAGAAGAGGTTCTAGTGATGGTTTTTTCCCTTAAAGTCTGAAGGGTGCTTTCTTCCGCATCCCGTACGTAATTCCTGTTCCAATTCTGCCATACGCCAGTCTCCTTCAACATCTTCATCTACAAAGTGAGGCTAAGCCCGACGCTTTTTTTAAAATGGCCTAAATGGCAAGAGAGCCACTGAATAGAGCGATCAATAGTGTTAGAGCAGAGAAACATCAGAGTTAGGGCAGATGATAAATAAGTTGTTAGCTGTAGTCTAAAGGCGTTTGCAGATATGGGCATATGCGTAGCGCAGTGGGATTTCTTATATGACAAAAAGATCATTATGAAGCATCTTAGTGGAGTTCAGAAAGAATCGCTCATGGACTTCTCTATGTGTTTTTAGGCTTGATAGCTCTTCAATATCTAACGGTGTCCAGTTATAATGAAGGGACTGAAACCATACCTAAATACTAAGACGTCTTTAGTTCATGCAGCCGTTGTTAAAGATCATCAGGAGTCAGTGAGAGGAGTATTTGTTGCTGCAGGTGATGGTAGAGAAATAAAAGAAATAGGTGTAAAAAGTTAGACCTGGAAGAATTCACATGTTAACAAGAAACCCAGGATTTAGAAGGGAGAGAATAAAGAATCTTGATGTGTTCAGGAAAAAAAACCAGCAAGATAACAATGGAGACAGAGATTTTGCTAGGGAAGGAGGCTGCAATTAGAATGACTCACTGGTCCCTTCCAGTTTTAATCTCCTATTACGCAGCTTAAATATTGGCCATGCCAAGAGTTACGCTAGTAACTTGTCAGCAGCAGACAGCTTTGCTTCAGTTTGCATGTGCTTGAAATCACCAAACGTAGGCATTGCTCTAGTCACCCGTATTTTAACTGGGTTGCTGAATATAAATTGCTGCGTGAGTTCAATGGCAGTAAATACCTGCAATCAATCAGATTTATTCCCACTCTAGGGAAGGCTGGTGAGGTCCGTATGTAAGGTAGAAGGGAGTGACAAATATTGCCTTCAGCCCATGCCACAGACTGCGGAAAATAAATCTAGGATCTTCTGATACTTCACACATAAATGGAGAAGTTATGAAGAAGATCCTTTGCCGAGTTTCATTTTCACCCCATCCCTTTGAATTTGGTGTCACTGCTCAGGATTTCAGTATATTTTGAAATATTTAACTGCCATTCCGTAATGACTGCCGTATCCACACACTGATGGACACAAAGACGCAGGGTACAAGCAGTGCTAATATGTGGCCCTCCCAGTAAAAGTCTCCTATGTGAATCAGTACCGGCAGTCACGTAGATCTTCTGTGCAAGAAGGGCTGGATCGAGCATAAATAGGCAGATCATGCACTCAGATTCACTTGGGAATAACACGAGGGATGGTTTCCCTATGAATTCAAGAAAAAAGGAGCTGTAAGGGAGGGCTGTATGGAATAATTCTTTTTCTCTTCCTCCTCTTGCCATTCTCCTCCCTCTTATTTTCTTGCTCCTACTCCTAACTGTAGGATTTTCCCACTGATCAGAATTTGATCTCCAGTTCACTAAAAGCCATGCTTTTGAATGAATACTATTCGGAAAGTGTCAAAAGATGTTTTTTATTTCTTACCACTTTCATAGAGAGCCCGAGCCACATTGTAAAATCTGGTTGCGTTTCTCTGCCTGTAACTCCTTTGTGAACTGTTACTAACATGTATTTTAGAAAGCACTAAATAAAATATGAACGAAGCAGGAGATGCTCTGCCTGACGTACATTTCTTGAGGAAAGCGCATGCAGCGATGTTTGCTGAATCTGTAGCTTTTGCCTCTCTCCAAGGATTTTAAAAGTGTGTCGTTGCAATGCTTACCTAGACGTCTCCGTGGCTGAGAATTGTAGGAAGCTCCCCAAAACTTAGCGCAGTTGTAGAAAACTTGCGTGAACAAGCCTTCCTAAATAATCAAAACCATTTTAAATGCATTAGCGCATTTGTTTCAAACATTTCTAAACAGAGGATTCATTTCCCCAATGAAAACCCTTCTACAGACTAATGCTTTACCGCTGTTGAAATTGTCTCCAGTCCCCAAGTTTGAACAAACCATAATAAATTGCTGTTGTGCAGGAAAAACCTAAGTTTAACATATTATCTATAGGATTTCATGCAGCCCCTACATGCTACTTATTCCTAGATAGGGGAAGGTTTGCTGTAAGGAAGCAAAAAGGCATCAGCCTTGCACGCATCCACCCTTCAGGCTGGCAATTTCTTCCAGGTATTAAAAAAATTGAGCTTTTTCCTCTGAAAGAGCACTTTATACCTGGAAGCTGCCTTACACCCCCGTGACACTGGCTGGAGATGGCACCTCCCTGGAGCAGAGCTAAGCTGGTATAATAATTGGAAGTGGCTTCTGCCCGATGCCAGGGAGCTGTCAGCATGAGAGCTGCCATAAATTCCCCCATGCTGTCACCCACAGACACCATGTTTCTGGGCATGTGGGGGGACACTGGTCTCTGTCCCAAACCAACAGGGTTAAGCTGATGGTCCCCAGCACCCTGCCTGACATCGCAGAGGGGATGCAAAGGAGCATCCAGAGAGAGATCCTAAAAGACTACCCAGATCCAGGGTGAGACAGAGCCCTCCATATCTCTTTAACCATATCCCAGGGACGGGGGAGTCTTCTGGAAGGAGCACAGGCTGACGTTGAACCCTGTAGAAACAGCATTTCTCAGCTCTAGTAAATACAGAGAAGGAGCATGAAGGGATGGAGCTGGGGCTGCACTCAGGTGATGCCAACCCTGTGTGAGACCAGTATTGATGAATATGGAACTGGTACCACAGCCTGTTCCCTCCTCACTGAGATGCTGGACACCAGGAGCAGCCCAAGCCCAGGCTGCTGCAAGTACAACCACACAGCAGCCCCACACCACCCAACCCAATCCTACATCATCCAACTCCATACCTAGTCCCACAGCCTCCTAACCCCACATCACCCAGGTCCAACACCGCCCAACTCCACATCACCCAGGCCCAACAACACCCAGCCCCATACCTGGTCCCACAGCCACCCAACCCCACTGGTGGTCCCACACCACCCAACTCCACAACACTCAAGCCCAACACTATGCAACTCCATTGCTGGTCCCACAGCATCCCAACCCCAAACCTGGTCCCACAACAGCCAGCCCCACACCTGGTCCCACAGCCGCACAACCCCGCTGGCAGTCCCACACCACCCAACTTCACAACACTCAGACCCAACATCACCCAGCTCCATACCTGGTCCCACACCACCACACCCCACATCCCTCAGCCCCAACACCACCCTACTCCATACCTGGTCCCACAGCCACACAACCCACTGGTGGTCCCACACCATCCAGCTCCACAACACTCAGACCCAACACCACCCAGCTCCATACCTGGTCCCACACCACCACATCCCACATAACCCNACCCCACCACACCCCACATAACCCAGGACTATCAGCACCCAACCTCACATCACTCGGACCAAACATGACCCAATGCCATACCTGGTCCCACACCACACAACCCCACTGGTGGTCCCACACCACCCAACCCCACATCAGTCAGCCCCACACCACCACACCCTTATGACGGTGCGCTTCCCCCCCTCTCCAAGCATCAACCTGATATTTATCTCCCATAATCCTGCCCAAGTGATAACCACCTGTGGTGGTCATACTGGGTGCATGTAGTCTTGATAGCGGCATCCGGGGCTCAGTGTGCCTTCGGGGAGGCAGATGACAACACAATAGCCAAGGCCTAACTTGAGCAATGCTGGTTCTGTGGTCAATATGCAAATATGACTATAGGTCAATCATCTTACCCCCATAAATAGTGAACAGCCCAAGAACCCTCTGAGCTCTCCAGTGGGCTGCACACCAGGATCTCCCCTTGAGCAGGGACACTCTCAAGGTTACTACTCCTCGAGGCTGAGAGATTCCTTGCCGCAACAGATCCTCGGTAAGTGACTAATGGCATGATAAACTTTGAAATCTTAGCTAAGTGACATAAAGGGTTGATTGTGCACATATAGTCCTTTAGACGTAAACCATTGACTAAGTCTGGGACTACAATTGGATCCAGCTGCACCTAGACTCCTCTCTGAGAAGGAGTTTAGAAAGCAAGTGGGTCCTCTCTGAAACCTTGACTCGACGGGAGGGTCTCCTGACAGCTCTGTCTGACCCTGTCCTCTATGCAGTAAATAACCAAGTGTGCCTTGCCATCTCGAATCTTGTTAAACTGTCGCATCTACTGTCAACTTTATTAAATCACTGTTTTATATAAATAAACATATTGCTGCTTCTCTCTTACGAGTGAAGTCCATCATTCTATCCGCGACAACCCCACATCACTCATACCCAGTACTGCCCAACACCACACCTGGTCCCACACCACCCAACTCCACAACACCCAGGCCCCACACCGCCCAACTCCACACCGGGTCCCACACCGCCCAACCCCACTGGTGGTCCCACACCACTCAACTCCACAACACTCAGGTCCCACGCCGCCCAACTCCATACCTGGTCCCACACCACCAGCACCCCACATTCCTCAGACCCAACACCACGCAACTCCATACCTGGTCCNGCACCCCACATTCCTCAGACCCAACACCACGCAACTCCATACCTGGTCCCACAC
>VYXH01005424.1:10250-79525 GCA_013397275.1 Burhinus bistriatus
GGGGGGGGGGAATGTTGTCAGGTAGGAGGGAGGCGAGGGCTTGACATCGGCTGCGACACCGATGATGGGAAACGGCTCTGTACCCCCTTCCCCCCCGCCGAGGAGGGGCTGCTGGGCTCGGCGGGCGGCNTCTACATGCACATGCAAGTTTTGAGATACACATCCATTTATCTTGTGAATATACATATATTTATACATGCATATATGTATGTAATACACATGTGTGTGTTGGAAAGGAATGCTGATTCATCTATTCTAAAGTTCCCAGATGTGCTAGAGTTAGCATGCTGGTTTGTACTGGTTCTTCTCCAGTAGTAAGTAGAGCTATGTATTTCTACTTATAAAGTGCTACAGAGAGCTCAAGTGCATCTGTTGTTGCTTTTTTATTTTCCATAATAAGTGATGGAAATGCCATCAGTATTTTCTGATCTTCTTACTCAAGAAAGCCTCAGGAGACACTTCAGGTCTTGTCATTTCATCAGTGCAATTACCTATGTTGACATCCATTCTTCAGGTAGAAGCATAAAGTCCCTTCCAGCCCTCAAGTTTTTTAAGAATTAATTTTGTCCAAACTGCCTGAGTCAAGGTGGGTGCAGTGAGAGAATGGAGGCAGATTTCCCGTCAAGTGGACATCTAAAGAAGCGTAGGTAAAAGGAAGACTTGCAAACTATATCCAGTTTTCAATTACCTAATTTCTCATAAAGCTGCAGAATGTTTAAAGGGGGTAAGCTTTTCCTCTGTATGTAGGAGATAAATGGTACTAGAGTTCTACCCTCCTAAATTTCATGAAATGTCTAGGAAGCAAATTTAAAAAAAAAGGGGAGTGTGGGTGGGAAGAGAATGCTTAAGTTACATGTGTTAGCAGTGCACACCTTTGGGATAATTAATAAGAGACTACCTTAAGTTTGACCTTGTATTGATGCCCTGAGAAAATGAAGAGCTCTAATTATGGTAACTGTTTTTAACAAAGTTTTACGTTATCTGTGACCATGATATCTAGAATGCTTTATGTGACATAGCAACAGCAGGCAGGTGCTTTGTTCTTCGGTCAAGAGTAAGAAATTAAAAGGCAAAAGATTTATGGATGCTCTGTTAAATTTCATGCCATTATAAGCCCAGGCCTTATTAAAATTACACTCAAAACACTCCTTTTTTTTAAGGTCATACTTGATCTTGAAACTGAGAAATAGCAAAAGCAGGAATAAACAGTGAGGAGAGCTCAGATGAAAGATAAAGGAAGGGTATAAGTTGCCTCTAATCTGAAGTTTTCCAGAAGAGTTGCTTCAGAAGACTTCCAAATGCAGATAAAGCCTTAGAATAGATGGCATGTGGGTCTCTCCTCCCTCAAAATAGTCAGTGTGCTGAGGTAAGGATGAGATGTTAGATGCTTCCATCTGCGCTTATAGCAGCTAAGAGAGTTAACGGGGATATTGGAGTGTGTGAAGAGGGAGAGTGCAAGCAGTCTTCAGTTGTTCAGTCTTAATATGTACATTCTTAACCTACAGAAGTCTGCTTCAGCTAATGGACTCGTTAACAACTTAGACCTTATTAGAGCTGTTTTAAATACAGCTGGTACAGTACATTCATAGTGGCTATACCAATCCNTGTTATGGCTGTTTGGTTACCCTTAAGCAAGGGCAGAATAAAACCACCTTATAAACAGAGTGGATACAGATATACTGTGACCTTCCTAAATTTAACTTCTTACCTGAAGGAACTTACAAGCATAAGCCTGGTGATTTCTGGAATAAGTGTCCATGAAGGATCTTAGTGTTGCTGTCAGGGATTCTTTTATCTACATGCACATGCAAGTTTTGAGATACACATCCATTTATCTTGTGAATATACATATATTTATACATGCATATATGTATGTAATACACATGTGTGTGTTGGAAAGGAATGCTGATTCATCTATTCTAAAGTTCCCAGATGTGCTAGAGTTAGCATGCTGGTTTGTACTGGTTCTTCTCCAGTAGTAAGTAGAGCTATGTATTTCTACTTATAAAGTGCTACAGAGAGCTCAAGTGCATCTGTTGTTGCTTTTTTATTTTCCATAATAAGTGATGGAAATGCCATCAGTATTTTCTGATCTTCTTACTCAAGAAAGCCTCAGGAGACACTTCAGGTCTTGTCATTTCATCAGTGCAATTACCTATGTTGACATCCATTCTTCAGGTAGAAGCATAAAGTCCCTTCCAGCCCTCAAGTTTTTTAAGAATTAATTTTGTCCAAACTGCCTGAGTCAAGGTGGGTGCAGTGAGAGAATGGAGGCAGATTTCCCGTCAAGTGGACATCTAAAGAAGCGTAGGTAAAAGGAAGACTTGCAAACTATATCCAGTTTTCAATTACCTAATTTCTCATAAAGCTGCAGAATGTTTAAAGGGGGTAAGCTTTTCCTCTGTATGTAGGAGATAAATGGTACTAGAGTTCTACCCTCCTAAATTTCATGAAATGTCTAGGAAGCAAATTTAAAAAAAAAGGGGAGTGTGGGTGGGAAGAGAATGCTTAAGTTACATGTGTTAGCAGTGCACACCTTTGGGATAATTAATAAGAGACTACCTTAAGTTTGACCTTGTATTGATGCCCTGAGAAAATGAAGAGCTCTAATTATGGTAACTGTTTTTAACAAAGTTTTACGTTATCTGTGACCATGATATCTAGAATGCTTTATGTGACATAGCAACAGCAGGCAGGTGCTTTGTTCTTCGGTCAAGAGTAAGAAATTAAAAGGCAAAAGATTTATGGATGCTCTGTTAAATTTCATGCCATTATAAGCCCAGGCCTTATTAAAATTACACTCAAAACACTCCTTTTTTTTAAGGTCATACTTGATCTTGAAACTGAGAAATAGCAAAAGCAGGAATAAACAGTGAGGAGAGCTCAGATGAAAGATAAAGGAAGGGTATAAGTTGCCTCTAATCTGAAGTTTTCCAGAAGAGTTGCTTCAGAAGACTTCCAAATGCAGATAAAGCCTTAGAATAGATGGCATGTGGGTCTCTCCTCCCTCAAAATAGTCAGTGTGCTGAGGTAAGGATGAGATGTTAGATGCTTCCATCTGCGCTTATAGCAGCTAAGAGAGTTAACGGGGATATTGGAGTGTGTGAAGAGGGAGAGTGCAAGCAGTCTTCAGTTGTTCAGTCTTAATATGTACATTCTTAACCTACAGAAGTCTGCTTCAGCTAATGGACTCGTTAACAACTTAGACCTTATTAGAGCTGTTTTAAATACAGCTGGTACAGTACATTCATAGTGGCTATACCAATCCCATTTAAATGCTAGCTTGCATCCAAATTAGTCCTGTTCTCATTGGTCTTGACTGGAATGCTTTTTTTGGGTATGTGTCCCACTTTTTTTTTTTTTTTTTATTTGATGTATCTCCCAGAAGCAAGTCTGTAAGGCTAATGATTACTGTTTCAGTAAACATTTCAAACTGCTTAAACTGGGTTTATATTACAGTTCCAGATAGTTTTCCTGTTAGGATTTTGGAGAGAACTTCAGTGTAGACAAGCCTCAGCAGGCCTTTTGAAAACATGTTTGAAACTTTTTGGTTTCTTAACTTCTTTAAATCTTGTATTGAAGATTACACATTTAATAGTAATTAATTTTGTTCCTGACCACTTTTTCAAGTAAAAAAGTTGAGGTCAACAAGTTGGGTTGGGGTCAGTTTGTAGGCTTTTGCTGTACCTGTGTGGAACTCAACAGTGCTGCTTTAGAGAGGGGGAGAAAGAGAAGAGAGACATTAATGTTTTCAGGCAGGAGTGCTAGAAGAAAGGACAAGCATAAGAACAAGAAGTAAAGAAAATTGAGAGAAATGGAAGGAGGAGGTGGATACTCAGGAGAAGATACAATGTGACAAGTAGAAAAGACCTCTCTGTAGAATGGCACAAGGAAAGAGGAAAGCTTAACATAAGAAATGTGTAAGTGGGCTGAAATTAGTTAAAACTAGCTGTAGGGTGGAGTTGAAAGATTTCATTGGACAAAATACGTCTTTGCAACACTTCACATACTAGATGGTGGTATTTTTCTGTTAACAGTTTGAGAAACACATGACCGTCCGTGCATGGCAATTAAATTCACTGTGCAATGATATGCAACTGACTTTTTCCCTCAGATATGCCAAGCATCTCCTTCTGCAATTTAACTACTTAAAAATCATTTTTACTTAGTCTGTGTTGTAGACTTTCTTTCTCCCATCCTCAAATTTGGTGGATATGTTTTCCTATTTGTTTATCTGACTGTCATTTTTCATGCCTGCTATCTCTTACAAACATGAGTATCTTTATCAGAACCTCCCACTTTTTTCCCTGCTTTAAACAGCACTTGCAAGATAAATTCTGGGAAGTACTGTAATCTGAGACTTACTTAATCCACACATATGTTCTTTTTCTTGGCTTCTTTTTCCCTCACCAGGTAATGCAAAAATTAATAGCTCTTCTATGATCGTAAATTTGTAGGGTTGCAAGAAAGTACTGGAAATTAATCTGTCATTTGGTTGCCACGTAAATCTGAAGGAGCATGAGCCTAAAACAGGGGAATGAGGCGACTTTAGAAAAGGTAGTGGAATATTCCTTCTAAAGTAAGGGGATTGTGTATCAAGTATGTTTTAAGGAGGGACATTCTTGATCTTAATATCTTTGTATCAAGCAGAATTCTGTGTGAGGAGGAGTCATAGGTCCAGTTACTATGCAATGCTTTCGTTAGTGTCTAAGAAATTATAAAATTTAAAGGTGATACCAGGAAAGGCAGCAATAATTTCAGAGGACAGGAGTTGAATGTAAAGTTAATTAAGAGACATTACCTGGGAAAAAAATGTCATGTGGTTTGATAGGGACGAGTGCAAACTACAGCACCTGTATAAAAATGGTCAACTCTACAAATGCAGTATGGAGAGTAGACCATGGTCATGTAGAAGAGGATCCAAATGTAATAGTAGATCACAACATAAATATCTTCAGACACGGTAAAGCTTGTCACGTAATCGTGCTTTATTTGGTGCTGTTGGGGCCTCAAATGGAGTGCTGTGCTCAATTTTCGGCACTGTACTTTGAGAACGATGTGGCCGAACTAGAGAAAGTTCAGAAGAGGGTATGAAGAATGATCAGAGGTCTAGAAAGATGAAAGAGTGAAAGAAAGAGGTCCATTTAGTCTATGGAAAGAAAAGGTGAGTAGAGATGCAAGTCAAGCTGCATAAAAGTGTTTTTAATTATTATTACATAAAGTTGTAAACTCTTGTTTGTCCACTAGGAATAAGACAAAGAAATGGTCTTAAATTATCGGAAGAAAGATTTTAGGATGCTGTTTGATCTTACGCTTCCCCTTCATCCTGTAGTTCACTCACTTACTTCTCCTCTCCATTTGTAATGTGGCCCTGTCATAGCTTGAAGTCTTAAGCTGGTATGATGGAAGCATCTGAACAGAGGGAAGGAATAGGGAGGGAGAGATTGTTTGTCTGACAGCTGATTTTCTGTCAGGTCAACTTCTTTAACCTGCTCGCCCTGTGGCTGCATCACCACTGAATTCAATGGGAGGGAAAGTAGCAGAAGCACATGGCATGGGGGAGTGGGATTATATGTAACGTCAAACTGTACCCTTGGGCTAGATATTAGGATAATCTGCCTAATGGCAAGGATAATGAAGCACTGAAATAGGCTGCCTAAGGAGGGTGTGAAATCTACCTCAGTGGTGTTTTTTTAAGAACAAACTAGACACACATCTACTGGGAATAATTCTGATGCAGTCTGGCCTTTTGCCCATGGCCAGGGTCAACTAAGTAATCAACTTCTTGAAATACCGTCTGATCCCACTTTCTGTGATTCATACAACTTTTTGAGTAGATACAAGCAATAAGATTAATCTTTTATGTTGTGATTTATAAGTGTTGCCCACTTGCCATGTAGGTTCTTCAGTGACTGGACCTGGTATGTGGGAGACAAAGAGTAGCAGTGGTCTTGAGTTTTGTCCACAATCAGCAAGGTTAATGCACTTCAAAACTGCAGTTTTCAAGTCCTGACTGGTATGATTTTGAAGTGCTTCTGTTAGCACACAAGAGCTCAAGTGTGTTTCATGAGCTATGCAGATACTGTTTAGACTAGATTTGCTTTTGGCAAGGGTATGTTCTGGCCCCCTTCAAACCATTTTAGGACTAGTAAGAACAGTCCTGAACTACAGGTAGACGTGAAGTAGACTCTTCTTGCAAGTTTAATTGTGTGTAAATTTAGTGATTACCTATTTAGAAGGTAACCAGATCAGGAAACTTTTTTGAGAAGAACTAGTCCAAAAGCAGGGCAAAACTAGAATGCTTTGGTTTAGGACATGTGGAGGCAGTGAACTGTTTGTGCTGAAATATATGCCATGCTGAGTCATTTGGGACCTGTTCAGTTATCTAGAATAGGCATGTTCTACCTATAGTGTTTGTCTGTGCTACTTCAGAATCTTGGGGTATGCAGCATACACAAACCATTCTGAAGCAGGCAAACCGTGAAGAAGACAAGGCACTTTTAATTCTTCTGGGAGGTGTACTTTGGGCCCACAGGAACTAGAAGATTGTCAAGGGTGAACACAAAGTGTTTGTCTACTTAAGAATCTATTTCAGGATAACTATCCCAAGATTTGAAATGCAAGCTTTCTTTTTAGATATGTTGTATTATGTATCTTTTGGATAGAATTCCTTAATCCTGCCTGTGTCTCTCTTCAACATTAGTCAGAAGGCCCAAAGCATTAACAAAATATTCCAGTGACTTGGGGCAGGGAAGAAACATGTGTTTATGTATTGTTCATTCATGAGTGCTTGTGAAAAAAAAATTGGAATACTGCTCTTCTCTACATCAAGAGTAATATGGGAAAGTGATAAAATTTCTAGCCTCTCTGAGCACAAATACTTCTTTGGTCTGACTTCTCTTCCTGTCTCGTTTTGATTTTGAGTGTAAAAGCAGGTTTGACCCATAATCAACACTGAAGTACTCAACTAATTGAATCTTTTGAAATGTGGTTCCTTTCTGAAAAGTAACTGTTGAATGGCATTGTATGATTCTTACCTGGGTCACACAAACTTTTACTTTTCAAATTGTCAGTCATGCAATCCTAAACAGAATCAGCAAAATAAGATAGAAGTGAAGCTATTTCTACTGTGTAGATGTCAAACTTATTACTTCTCACACCACAAACTGAAAAATTAAAAATTCAAGACTTTATGTGGGGCTTCAGTTTCTAGAAAATCCACATGTGGAGCCTTGGTGGCTAAGATATTTTCGTATGAGGCCATATATCCAGGTTTCCCAGATGTGTAGTAAACCTGTTGCTGTTAGTGTATGGTCTGTATCATGTCAAGAACATACTGTTGCCATACACAGTTATTCTCTTTTGGTGAGCATTGCGGAGTTATCACAAGTTTGTGCAGTGGGTCCAGTGCTTTTCAAAAAGTGTTGAGTGGCTTCTGCTTCACATGTTGTAGAACTGGTGTATGTACACAATAAATCCACTGCAAATTGAAAGCATCTTAATTACAGAATCACAGGGGTTGGAAGGGACCTCTGGAGATCATGTAGTCTGACCTCCCTGCCAGGGCAGGTTCACCTAGGGCAGGTTGCACAGGATGGCATCCAGGCGGGTTTTGAATGTCTCCAGGGTCGGAGACTCCACCACCTCTCTGGGCAGCCTGTTCCAGTGCTCTGCCACTCTCAAAGTAAAGAAGTTCCTCCTCATGTTCTCTTATATGAGGACAAAGAGACTGGTAAAGTGTCTTCTGCCACAAATCGTCCTCTGACTGGACACATTGGTAAGGCTTTTTCTTTCTGATGGAGCTGGCCTTAAGTGAGAAGTATTTCTGGAATAGCTGAATTGCAGTTAGAAGGGAATACACTTCCAACCCAGTTAACATTATCATTTTATTAAACCTTTCTATCTCAGTGGGTTATGAGAGGAATAAAACTGAGGCATGAAACAGGGGTGTAGAAGTTCTCAAAGACAAGTATGTGCAAGACAATACATAGATGGAGAAGGGACAGAATTGCATGAGCATAGGGAGCATTTAAAAGCTCCTGAACTGTGGAACATGTGCCACCACAAAGGCAAACATAGTTGGCAAACATAGTTGTCAAACTGCTGTAGCGGGTACTCAATAGTGAGGCCCTTTGTACCAAAGGCTCACGGAGATCTAGGTGTCTTGGGAAGAGAGATACATCTGGATTCATTAGTAAGAGTTGTTTCTAAGCTGGAGGCAGAGGAAACAGGCACTAAGGTATAGGACCTTATAAAAAAGAAGGTAGTGGCAACTTTTAACACTGTCAAAGACTTTTCTGCACAGGTTGCCATTTATCCCGCTCCTACCATACTGTATGTGTGCTGGAAACCACAGTAATGTTTGTTGTCTTTGGATATCTTCATTATTTTTCTTCATGTCTGGACTAGGTGTGTAGTGGAAATGAATACGAGTTTGCTGTTAAAGTGGGAAACCTAGATGGCTGTGCTATCAAGTAGGAGGATGTGTAGACGTACTGCAGTGGTTTTGCAAATTGGTTTGCTATGGTAACAATTAACAACAGTATGTTACTATGTTTTGCGCTGAAATGTCTTTTACAGAAGTCTTGAAAGACAATAAATATAGTCTGATAGAAGCAATGTTGGTGTTCACCAGCCTTAAATGTTGCTTAAACTGTTTGCCAGGTAGTGAACATTAAGACCTGGCTGTTGGCAGCTTTGGAAAGTAACCACTTCAAGTGTGACAATCACTTCTTGATTTTAGCGTGACTAATGTGGTCATATGTTTCAGCAGTCATGTACTTCTGTGTCTCCTTATTACTAGCTCATCTGCAATCACTAGGGAGCAAATACAAGTTTATCTCCTATTTCTAGACAGAAAGAAATCTGAGCTCCCATCAGTTTAGTTGATCATCAATTACTGCGAGTTTTTCTGAACCTATCACATTTGGCTCTTACTCCCAGTAGTTATCAAATACATCACAAATCTTCTTATCATGTATTCTTGTTTGCTCTGTAAAGTACAAAATCAGGGGGAGGAATACACAATTAATTTCATGGAACATGGGTAAGCATAACATGCAGCTGTACTGTCTATCAAAATGATTGTCATAAAATCTGTTAGGAGACTTAAGGGCTGAGAGACTGTTAACTTAAAGGATGTTTGACATAATTCAGTTCCATGGGAAAACTTCTTAATAGCATCCTATGATGTGAAAAGTTTTAAGAAATCTGGTTAACAGTAGTCATGAATTCTATTTATGAATTTACCTCTTCTTGAAGTAAACCACAGACCAATTAATTTCAGTTTCCTTTTGCCTCTGTTTGCCTCCTTTTTCCTTCTGGATAGCAGCTCAGAAGGCACTGAGTTTATGCTTTTGATTGTGCAAAGCAGCAGTAAAATGTTTTAACGGAAATCAGCATGTTTCTAGTGGCACTTTAGACTTGTGATGCCATTCTCTTTCATTTGTTATTACAGACAGATACCAAAAATATTTTGAGTCTAACTTGAAGAAGCTTTGTTCAGATTTTTACAGGCATCCAAAATTGATGTTGAGAGTGCTGTCCAATACAATAGCATAATGATTTTTTTTGTCTTCCTAACGAACCATAGTTTAATGCAATTGAAGCAGGAACAGAGTCTAATAGTTACTTTATACCTGACTGTTTACCAGACAGAGAAGGGGGCACTTAAATATATTTGTGCGTAGAGCTCTGAACTGAGAACTGCACCTAGGCAAGCGATTAGAAGAAGTATGGCAAGCTGTAAAGCAAGAGAGAGTTGAACTTCTTTTCCCCGGTTATTCTCTTTGTCAGGAGATTGTATCAGAAGTGTCTGTCTTAACCTTTACAGATCTAGAAGCGTGACATAACTGTGCATGCTGAAGACTTCCACTGCTGCAGTAAAATCTTTTTATGGCCACATGTCAGTTCTGTAGGCAATCTATGCTATGAAGGCTTTGCAAAGACTGCTAGAGGAGATACAGTTGTTGGTGAAAGGGGAGAAGAGGTTCCTGTTTTGTGAATAACATAAGTGATGCTGGCAACAAGGAGTTGGTGTAGAAGCATTTTGCCAGCTTGTGTATGTTAATTTGGCATGTAATTCATCTACAACTTGCCACAGAATTTTACATACCAGTAAAATTCTGAGTCTCCAGGTTGCTATAGGTTGTCACTATGTGTTGGCAGAATGGCAGCTGTTTAATCCAAACTCTTCCTGCTGATTCCTCTGTTTTCATTAATACTAATTCAATACCTGACTGCATGGCATCTTAATGTAAATGCGTGTCTATATATCCAAACCCTTGTGAGGCATAAATTCTTTTATGCTAATTAGGGTTTCAGCAAAGCCTTTTATGAATAACTGCAGAGTTAAATAACTTGTCTGTCATCAATTTGCACGTGGCTCAGGCAGTAATACATATTTCCTTTCTTTCTTCTAGGAGGAGATGACCGCCGGGTTTTACTTTGGCATATGGAAGAAGCCATCCACTCAAGAGTTAAACCAGTTCAGCTGAAAGGGGAGCATCACTCTAATATCTTTTGTCTAGCTTTCAACAGTGGCAATACGAAAGTGTTCTCTGGCGGTAAGTAAAGAAGAGCGCCCTGATTTCACGGGATTTTTCATTGTGAAAGTCTTAGAGTAGAAGCCATGAGCAAGATCCTGCCCCACATGAAAAGGTCTTTTCCCTAGTCCCCTAAGGATCTGGAAGGTGTCCTTAATCAGCAGCCGAAGGTTCTTTGGGAACAGGCAATTCTTTAGCTAGCACAACATTTTCAGTTTTGTCATGCTCCTCCTTTTCCCAAACCCTGGTGTAAGCACATCATGTCTCAAGCTATCACAAGAATCCTGGGTCCAGTCTGCCCCTACTTGTGCTGCAGACTGTGGAACATGGTCTTTGTTACACCCTCTTAGCTGTACTGAGAGCAGACTCTGTATCCTCTCTGGCACTCAAGCCTGATGCTTGAAAATCTCTGCTGCTACTAGCCGATTTTAATGCACCCTTAGATGGCTAACGAAGGGCTATTGCCATCTATTGGTGGGTCACTTTTTCTCAAACCTCATTTCAGTGCTCACTAGGTAGTGTCTGCCTTTTAGAACTGTTGGGGCACTGTTGCCTCTAATTGGCCTTGATACTTTTAAGCTTTTTTAATGTTAATCCACTTTTTAACAGAAAGTTTAATTCAGCCTTAAAACTACTATAAGGAAAGTGGATATGTACTTGTTCTGGGGTAATAGTCCCTAGAATTTAGGTTCATTTCACCACTTGATTTTTGAAGTGTTGAGGTAGGGAGGAAAATTGAAGTGAGAAGAAAAAGGCACAAGACTGTCAAAATGCAGTCAGTGTCATTTTACGCTGTACTTCCTTTCCTCTATCTGACATGATAATAGAATGGACAGGAATTTGTATCTTTCATCAGTATGTCCATTAACATACAGCTAGACTTATTTTAAGATATTACGAGACTACTTGGTCTGAGCCCTTCGTTACCTTTTTGAACCAAGATTTGTGAACTGCAAATCAATGCTATAAATTGATTCTAAGCCCATGTGAATGGTGGAAGCTTCCCATCAATGCTGTGTTAAAACTATTAACTTAGAAAAAAAAGGCATGACAAAGCTTAAGATGGTGTCAAATTTTAAGGATTAAATGATTCTGATATACTTCTCAGTTGGAGAAAACCCCCAAAATGTCAAATAGTGATGCTTATCTTCTGATTCTGGGGACTGCTGTTTATTTTATGAGAAAGACAGCAGTCCACACTGTCTTCAGATGAATGTATCTGCATGGGTGATTCCAATGAAATTTTGGATTGGAGTCTGTTTTACTTTAGTTTGAATTCAGACAAATGGAACCTTACATGAATATTCAAGGAATGAACTGTGCCAAATCTTGCTGGAGCAGTTGTAATGGTATTTTCTCCTTTCCAACTCAACCCTCTGTCCATTGGGCCCTGCTGTCAGAGGCTACTGTTTTCACAGGAAGGGCAGTAGAGTGGTTTGACTGTACCTTGCCACTGCAGTTAACACCTGCCATTAAAGATTTACATCATTGATTATGGTGGATTTTTGCTAAGATGCCAGGTTAGATGAGCTGTGACAGCTGATACGCAGACAAACTGGCCATTCTCATCTCTTTTTCCTCCTCCAGTTTGCATAAACACACTGTGCCTCTGCCAGAAATTATTTCCATTGAAGGAGTAAGGAACTCTTTCAGCTGCTCACCAAGATTCACAGAGCTCATCTGCAGGGGCTGTGAGTCTGACTCTTGGATTCCTTGTAAAGAGTCATTTTGCTGCATGGCCTAGATGTACCATCTGTTTTATCTCTGTCGGTAAAATGGGGCTAACTATATTTATTCACTCAACAATGTTCTGAGAGATTCTTAAAAGGTCTGAGAGAATTGTGGGTCCTAAGATCTATTGGTCGTCATCCTCCCAATACTGAAGTTGGAGTGGTATTCAAATCATGCAAGTCAGAATACTTTAAAAAAAACAACCCTAAAAATTAGAGTATAGAAACTAGCCCAATGTGTACAGAACTCAATTTATTCTCTAAATAGTTGCCAATGACTAATGACTTAGGATCTGAGGACCTTTCCCTAAAGCAGCTCTAGATAGCAGAGGAGAAAGGATTTTCCACTTCAGTACAAACTGAATTGTATTCGAGGAATTTCAAAGCTCTTTGCTTTAAAGGAGCACATGTGTAGCATGTACCACATGTAGCCATTACAGAACTGGAAGGAAGAAACTGAGTGGACAGATTTTTGCCTGTAATCTCTGGAGAAAAAACTGTCTTAAGATACCAAAGAAGTTCCCATCCCTGAAAAATACTGTTGCCCTTCTCTGTTTACACACACTAAGACTAGAGCAGCACATGAAATGAAAGATCCCCTCTTAGTAAACTGCATGGACTTTTTTTTTTTTTGCCTTTAATGTTAGGTGTATGAAAAGCTGAAATAAACCTACAGGGAACTCGGTTTGTTTCTGTAGAGGCCTGATGTGACAGATACGGGGTTTAGGCTACCTTAACTGTGCTCCTCTGTATGTGCTCTGCAGTATTTCATCCTCACAGGTGTAATTGAAGGGAATGACATACTTCATGTCTTTCTGATTATCGTAACTGCAGTTATCAAAACAAGAGAGATTATAAATGGGAGAGTTGCATATACAATTACAACCCAGTTATTTTTAATGAAGAATGAACTCTCCTGTGTTAAAGTAAAACAATGTAAGTGGGAACCCTACTGGACTGAACAGCAGTGACATTTTCTGCAGCGGTGAATCCTTACCAGAAACAACCAAGCAGTCTGTGGTTAGATTTTTGTCACCACCTTCTCCTTTCCCACACAAAACAGAGAGAAGCAGTAGTTATTCCACACGCCCTGTTCTTTCGTTCCCATTTTGGAGCTTGTGGTGGAAGGGAAGGTCAATCCCATGATGACTAGAGGCCTGAAGCCAGGCATCTAGAATGATTCTTGTGTTCATGCTGTATGGAGAGTGAGGAGCAGGAGTGTCTGCTGGAGGAAATTTTGTCACTGGAGAAACTAGGCTACACTTCTCACTGATGAAATACATAGTCACTAATTCATTTTACTGGGCATAAACCTTGCCTGTAACGTATAATGGGCAGTTTCCATTGCAATTAATGATCAAAGGACATTCACACGTAAGTGACCTGTTTATTGTACCATGGAAAAGATGAGCTACTGCAGTAATCTAGGGCTGGCACAGTTTAACTAGGAGCCTGTGCAAAGAGCAAGTGGATGTAGAAAAATCTCATAGCTCCTTAGTCAAAGAGGAACTTTCCCATATTTCTTCTGTTGGGACAGAATACAAATTGAAATGTTTATGGGATAAATGAAAACGGAGTCAACTGAACATGAAATCTTGCTCCTTCTGAACCTTTGGTGTACATGAGGAAATCTTCAGAACTTGATATCACAACCACAAAGACATACTGAGCATAAAATTGTGACTTTGTGGGCTGTTTTTTTTCATCTGAATTAAGTATAAATGTGTGTCTCCTTAAATATTTCTAAAGAGGAGGTGCCAAATTAGTTAAATTAATATTCAGTGCAGAGACTAAAAAAATACTCTGTTGCTATAGCTTGTAAAACACTGCATGAGCCAGTGGAATTACTTTGTAGCTGTGACCCTCTTAGTCTGCATGCATGTGGTTAGTTTCCATTGTATTCAATGGATGTGATCAAAGAAAAGTGACATGATTGGTTACTTGGTTTGGTTTTTGTTAATACAAAAGAAATTATACTGACTGTCATGTTCGTGCCTTCTCAATGGTTGCAAAACTCTGAATACTGACAGTGTGAACTGTCGACGTTTGAGCTGGGAGCCTGGTGCATTTTGGTTATGGAATCTGTTTTCAGCTTCCACTATCTTTTTATGGAGCTTCCTCTGAGCAGGAAGAAAGGTGTATTCACATCAGAGTTAAAGGTGTTCTGCTGCTTCATATAATATTCTTCTCTTTACTGCAAATGTCCCAAAACTCAAGCTCAAACTGAACAAAGAATGATCATTAACACAGTTAAGTAGAATTATTTGTTGCGCAGTAGGAGATGGAATGGATTGGTGCATTTGATCGTGACTGGAAATGTCACATGGAGCCTTTCGCATAACTGAGCAGAGAGCCGACCACTTGGCAACTGAACTGATCTTCTCTTTGCTTCAGTTTTGTTTTCAAAACAGAAAATCAAAAAAACCCAAAAAACATTGTTGTGTTTTGTTTTTTTTTTTTTCACTATAATGCTTTTTAACCACTGGAACATGATGTTAAGTGTTTATATTTCTCTTTATAGGCAATGATGAGCAAGTTATACTCCATGATGTTGAAAGGTAAATACACAGTTTGTGTTTCCACTGCTTCAAGAGCTCCCTTAATGTCAACTCACTGGAGGAACTTTTTGTTTTAAATTAATGATCTGGGAGAAGACCACAGTGTTTTAATCCTGAAACATGCTTTTTATTTATCTAAATTCATATCTGGAATGAAGTACTGCCCATCACCCTTTTTTTGTTTTGTTTTGTTCTCTTTTTTTAAGCACTTGGGTTCTGCATTGTTTTGACCTTAGGAAAGAGAATGGTTATTAAATACATATGCTCTCCTGCAGGCAGCATAGTAGATTCTGAGTAGATTCAGAACCAGATTATTCTGGCACCTATACAAGTATTGTGGCACATACAGGCTTTCTGTTTTGCTTTTCAAAACACTCACCTGACTTGTATTTAAGATAGCTAGTGCTTGGCCTACCTAATTTACTTTTAAAATTTTGGCTGCAGCTGCGTGATTCTTCACATTAATGTGAAGCATATGTATTTTGATACTTACTTTTTACCAAAACGGCAAAGCAGGTGAGAATTAGGCTTTGTTGTGCTACATCAAGATTAGGCTGTTAGTCAAAATATAATTAATACGGTAGTGGTAATATATCAGATTGGAGTTCTCTAGATATCCTGTCTTTCGAGCTTACTGCTTTTGAAATAGAAAAACTATAAAGTAAAAATTTTTGGTCTGTACTAGTAACTTCTACAGATTTAAGCAATGACCATTTAAATAACTTGAACTCAAGAAAATCAAGTATAAAGAAAAAGCAGAAAGAGATATATGTAAGAAGAGAGAAATATAAAACCTTAAATCTTTTTGAGTTGCCTGAATCCTGGCTAACATAATTTGGACATGTTTCTTGCTAGGTCTGTCCAAAGCTTTTTGCATTGAATTGATCAGTGTACATCTGCCTTCCATCATACCTTATATCTACTTCTTGTATAAATCTTACCTGAGAGCTGGGCAAAAGTAAATTTGTCATACTCTTCTAATGCTTTCTCAGGATTATGATGTTGTTTCGTGGTGTGGGTTTTTGGTTTTTGTTTTGGCTTGACTTTTTGGGGGTGTGTATTTTTTGTGCGTTTTTTTTTTTTTTGGTTGGAGGGTTGGGTGGGTTTTTTGTCTGGTGTTTTGTTTTTGTTGCTGTTTTTTTAATTAAATGTGGAAATGTCAAAATTTTAGATGCTCGTGTTTATTGTGTTCTGAATTTCCAAGCTTCTACAAGATCCTGGTTCTTGCCAATTTTCTATACGACGCATTTTTTCCTGCTATGTCTTGTTTAGATGTTTTAACAAGTCTTTTTGATATGGATGTATTTTTAATGTGCTTTTTTTTTATCAGGGTGGTTTTTTTTTTAGGTATGCTAAGTCCAGTTGTAATGCATACAGAATTCATTCCTCTAAGGCTATTTGTGTGATCTTCTGAAAGAAACCTTACTAGTGTGACACACAGAATTTTGATTAATTTCTATAGAAAGTCACTCAGTCTTCTTGAATGACGACACTTGGTCTGTCAACCTTCTTCATACTTTTAAATGTTTTTTTCTGTTACTGCATTTTTGGCCTTTCTGTTAATGGTCCATGAGACAGAATCAGTAGATCTGTCACTAAGAACATCAATTGCCATGTGAGCCAAACAGTGATTTTACGTGGAATCTCTTTGATGGAGTTTCTATGAGGTATAGGGATTGTATACAAAGTGTATTCTCTAAAGAAATAAAACAGCCCCAGAATCTTCTTAGTATTTTAGCTTTTGGCCTCTCCATGCCACTATTTCCTCCTTCTAAAATGATCTAAAACATTGGGAAAAGAAGGGAGAACAGGCTTTTTCTATTTTATATCTGTGGAATGGTTGAAATCTAGGTACTTCTGGGGGACTTATTTTTATTTTGTTCTTTTTTGCTGCTTTTACTACCTGATAAAAATATAGGTCTAGTCTATCCTGGAGAACCAAGAAAACTTATTAAAAAAGCCAGCTGGAAAGTTGCTCTTCTTTGAGCTTCAGCTGAAATTTTGAATAATACAGAAGCCTGTATTAAAGAACGAACTTTTGTCTTGTTTTCCTTTTTATATTGTAGTAAAAATGTAGTTCACAGGTCTCAAGACCTCTTTCCCTTTCCCATTATCTCCTCCCAAACTTAATTAACATGATTTCCATAGCATCTTGCAGTTTCTGAAGTTTTTAATGTGTGGGTTTCAGTCTGAGGGTTTTTTTTTTTTTCCTTACAGGGCATCCTGGTCACTCTACATGGGCTTTTTGTTTGTTTTTCACTCTAATTAAACACAAGGGTCTTACGAAGTTATAAACCTTGTCACTAAGTATTACTAGGCAGTTAAAGCTGTAAGTACTTCACTTTTTAAAACAACAGCAAAAGAAGGAAGAATGATAACATTGTGTGTCTTTTTTCCAGCACTGAGACCTTGGATGTGTTTGCCCATGAAGATGCAGTGTATGGTCTTTCAGTGAGCCCAGTAAATGACAACATCTTTGCCAGCTCTTCAGATGATGGCCGGGTTCTTATTTGGGACATCCGAGAGTCTTCCCATGGAGGTGAGATCTCTAGATGGAAAAGATCATTGATTCAGGAAGAATTTGGGCAAGGCAGGGAAGGAAAACATTATGTTTGTCTGGGATGATCGAGGCAGGAGTGTTGGAGAAGGGTGAAAGTGAGGCCTAATTCTTGTGGCTGGTAATAGGCAAGCCCTGGTCTTTACAGTTCAGCGTTACTGTCGTAACTGACTTCATAAAGTACCAGCATATAGTGCAGGCTAGCATAGAACTTGGTATGAATAAGTTTTAACTTGAGGAAACAAGCAGTGGAGGACATGTTTCTTCAATAAAAATGTCTTGCTAAACTTGAAATCAGTTAGGAATGTAGATTTTTTGTTTTGTTTTGTCTATAGCCTGGGATAAAAAAAATTTGGATGTTTAGAAAGCTGTTATTTTGGTTTGAATAAGTTTCCAAAGTTGTTTATATACTTCCCAGTGACACTGAGAATGGTTCTTGTGCATAATGTTTTCTGGTTGTATGGAAACTTAGAGCCCTTATGTGATAACAGGGAAGTTGAGTTATTACTTCAATCTTTGTTTTCTATAACAGAACTGAATAGGTTGTTTTATGTAACAAACCTGCAGCTTCTCAAAACACTGCAATCTGTGTTTTTACAGCTGCAGTTTTAAGGCTGAAGAATCTCAGTTTAGAGCTGTAGTTACGTAAATTTGGAGAGGAATACTTCAGTAATTGAATTTTGGTATATGAATACTTAAGTAATACTTCAGTAAATGAAGTTGTGAGTTTACCCCATCCTAAAGAACACAAAGCTGAGAATTTAAAACTGAGCCATCTGCAGGAGTACAGAATCTGGTTCCCTTCCTTCATAGCTAAAATAAACTTTCATCATTTTTTGTAAGCTGATTAAATGCAATTGCATTATCTCATAGTTTCTACTGGTCTTACAGGGAAGTTGTTTATGGCACTGAAATCCAGCTTATGTATTTTGTGGCAATTTGTACACATTTGTTATTGGGTCAAAGTTGTGTAACTGAATTAGCTTTTTCCATACCTAGTGAATTTGATAACTTTTCTAGACTGAGATTCTGTGCCTTTTTCATTAGGAAATGAAAGCTGAAACAATACATAATTTATAGTGTCATAGGAGTCTTTTAGAGCCACTAGTATCATGAGAGCTTTATTGAACTTGACTAACCAGAATTAGGTCTTTCTTAATAAGCTCCACCAGAATACTCGGAGTAGATTGCTTATTGATGCCCTCCCTACCCCAGGCATATTGCCTTTGTATACATTAAAATTAAATATAATAGCACTGCATTCAATTTTCAGTAGTCTGATTCTTACTGTGAATTCTGATTCTCTTGTGCAATTGTGATACCCTTCATCTCTTTCCCATCTGGTAATTTTATTAAAACATTCTGAAAAACAATGCACACACTCAGGTTATGTATGTCACAGACTTTAATAAAAATATCCATAGTGTCTCTTCTCTGGGTCAGTCTCTGAGGAACTCATTGGTAACCTCCCTCTTGCTCAGAAGTCCCTTACTAGTACAGTGAACTGTTGTTTTCCCTTCAGCCAGTTGCTTACCCCATGCAACTCCCTTTGCTCATCCTAACTGCCTGTAGCTAAACTTGATACTATACCACATGTGAAATTAGTCCTGATTAGATCTACCACTTTTTCCCCTGTATAAAAGGTCAGTTACTTTATCAAGAAAAGAGTTCAAATTAGACTGATGTGACTAATTTACTTTGGTAAATCCAGGTGTCACTTCATCCCTATTTGTCTGTTTTCGTAATATCCAAGTGATGAGACCAGACACTGAATATGGCTTCCAAATTATAAATGGTGAAATGGTCCTTTATTGCCTTCTCCTGAACTCTACGCCATAAAGATCTGTCTCTGTTAGGAGAACAACCTGTTGCTGACAGTGGGTGCCAGGACTGGCTGCTTATGCATCTGTATGAAGCTTCTCAGTATTGTAAGCTAATGTCCAATCTGAGCGGAGTTTCTCAAATTGTATGACAGGAGGTTTATCCTTCCTTGTTGTAGTTAAACCTTGCTACTGCTTTTACTGTTGCTGAGACTTTCAATGAGAAGGCGGCACCAGTGAAAATGGAGTGAAGAAGTGCTGGCTGTGGTACATTTGGGGCTTTTTTGGAGTAGTGTCTTAGGTTCTCTGAATTTTAAATAAAGGGCTTTTGCATGCTTATATAGGAGTCCTGAGTCAGCATTTATGTGTAAGCCCTGCCAATGTTTACTACAATATAATGCTTGTCACTGGGATAATCTCCTTGTCTGCAGTGGTATTGTCATGGGAATATGCGCTATGCCTGCCAGCGTTAAGTATAGTTAGTTACCCTGAGTGGCCAGCTCGTTAAAATCTTGCAAATAACTTCCTGGTTTAAAATAGTGCATTAAAAGAAGCTGGAAAATAAGTTAGTTTCATTCCCCTTCTGTTTCTCGCTGTCTTTCACTGCTGAGTGATTTACGTAGTAATTTTTATAAACCCACTTTTAATTTTTTTTGGAGATGGTGCTGAGCTTCTCCCTTGAGAAACATTTTCATACTCCAGTGTATAAGAGCTACAATTGTGAATGAACATAAACAATGAAAAAGTAATCCCCCTACTTTTCATTAAACTGACTTAGTGCTTCATTAGTTTAGGTCGTATAATCTCTCTTTAATTTGACAGGCTGAAAGGCAACTTTTGATATCTTAGAAAAAAACTCTGGTACCAGGGCAGGCTATTTATCATAAAGGGGTGAAGGAAAACACCAGTAATTAGTGACAGTGATTTGACTAAACAAAGGTACACAAATTAAAAGTTTATTTTAAAAAACAACTCCTTTATTTGGCAATCTGATATTGTTTGTCTCTCTACTTGCCTAATGCAGGCCATTGCTTCTCAGTGGGGGCTGCCATTTTAATAACACAGCCTTTTATGTCCCAGCAGGGATCTGATTTGATGATGCAAATGTAGAAGGTCAGTTTTGGTGTTAAACCTTATTTGGAGCTGCCACCAGACCAACAGCAATCTCTAAAGTCTTGGGGTAGGCTGGCAGAACAAAAGTTTGCTCCTGTTCTTCCTTTTACCTCTGCCTCCTAGGACAACTAGCACCAGGGAGCTTCAGCCATGGTCAGAGACCTTTGTTTTGATCACTGCTAAATGAATTCTAAAAAGGAAAGTCCCTGAGTCAAAAAGCTTGTAATAGAGAATAAGAGGAGAATACAAGATGGGGCAGGACAAGTAAACATTAATTCTGTCTCAATTGCTTGATGGGCAGTAGTTTCAGAAGGCATTGGGAATTTGGGAGGGCTATCTGTTTAACTATATTTTATATGTCTTAATGAGTGATATGAGGAAAGAAAATGAAGTACCTTTGGAGGTGCTTGTGAGGCTAAAGGTGCCTGCATGCAGTGCCTCAAATAAGGGCAGTAAGAGAGTCTCCCAAGCACATGAGCAACACAGTGGTTGCATCAAAGCAAACAGTGAATGGAAGAGTCTGGCATAATCCCTGGCTCAAAATAGGCATTGATTCTGGTTTCTTAGTTGAGTGAAAGAGTGGCAGCATGCCACAAAAGATACAGACAACAAAGAGAATTAGACTGTGCCTGAAGCCATAAAGCTGGCAGAAACATGCAGAGAAGGATGGCAAAGTCAAGGCTTTTTCCCACTCTTCATGGAGGCAGCATTTTAACAGAATAGGGCAGAGAAGCAGGCCAGACAGTCTTGTTAAAGTAATCAAGACGAGAGGGAGAGAGTCTGGATGAGCATGTTTTTAACTCTGAGCAGCAAAAGCCAACTGTTAACATTCTTATGCAAGAGGAACACCCTTCTTGTCTACTTGTACAGCACTTAAGAGGTAGCAGGCCTCTCTTTCCAAGGGTTGGCAGCTTGCCTTGAGCTGAGTTCCCTACAAACTTATTTCACTTTTTGTAATATTATTCTACCGTATAAGCCATTGCTGCTACATTTACAGTTTGGGTGATCATCAATGGCTGTGGAAGCTTCCAGCTATATATTGCTAGGAAACTTTCAGAAGCCCCGCTGTGTGTAGTCCTTATTAGATGACTGTTTGGTCATGAACCTTAAGAAGATTCAAATACTTGCTCTTTAAGTGGCTAGCTTTAAACTCTGATAACCCTTCATAAGCAAAATTGTGTCTTGAAATCCAGTATGTGTCCTTTTCCATATTTAAACAAAGTTAATGTACACATGGGTGGACTTTGAAACCTCAGTTTTTGTATTGCTTTGGATGTGTCAGCTTGAGAAATGGTTTCAACATGTCTTCATATCTTCAGATCTTGTTATGCTGTTTCCATATTAAGCTGCCAAACTCATTGCATCGAACAGTTTTATGTATTGTTTGTTCTTATGTCTGAAATGTCAACTTTTTCAACAGAGCCTTTCTGCTTGGCACACTACCCGTCAGCCTTTCACAGTGTGATGTTTAACCCGGTAGAACCCAGATTACTTGCTACTGCCAACTCTAAGGAAGGTGTGGGACTCTGGGATATTCGTAAACCTCAGAGGTAAGATTTGGCTGTCCTTGTTGTCCTTGTCTTATGCTGTGCTGTCTCTTTCCCTTGAGAGGTAATGGCATGCCACTCTTTTTTGTGTTTTTTGATGTTGGTTTTTTTTTTTTTTTTTTTAAAGTCAGAACATACGATGGTAAGAAAAGATGCAGAACAAAGTTAACAGCAATGTTAGTAATGCTGAATTAATTTATTTTGCATAATTAACATTCTTCATACGTACGATGTAATTTGATTGAAAATGGGGCTAGATCTTCAATGTTAAGGTAAGTGATTTTTTTGGAAGCCTGCCTAGCCTCACCACTGCAGATTAACTCATATTGTTGTGTCAAGATCGCATCATTATATTTAGCACTGGCTTGCTAATACTGGAAGAAGCCATGGTGGGCACTACCTGGTTTACAGTTTGTTTTTTGTACCCAGCTAAGTTTTCAGTGGCTGACCAGAGATCGTGGTTGAGGAAGCTTTTTACTCAGCGCTTAAGAGTTTTATATGACTTCTTAGACACCTGGATAATCAGTTTGGCTGCTTCCAGATTTGCATAGGATTTTAAACAAATGAAGGGAATAAGTTTGCTGTATGGAGTGTGGTCAGAATGCATTCTAAAGTGGACATATACAAAGTTTCGCATGCATGAAAGATTAAGCTTCGGTTGAAGTCTTTTCCAATCTTTCAGATTTTGAAAGTAGTTTTCTTTTTTTTTCATAATAATCAGAAAAAAAAAACTTGAGCACCTCAAGTAAATGTTTCTCCCTCCCCCCCTCAACTTTTATGCTTACCGGTTTCCAGTTACAAGTGTAAGTGTAGAAAGGATAATTTCAAAAAAAGTGAAGAGGGAAAAACAGGTGGTATTTGTTTTACAGTGCAGTAGGCTCAGCTATTTAAAATTCTTTTGTAGCTTACACTTGACTCTCCCCTTATTGATGAATTTCTTGGAATATCTAGAAGTGCATATCACTAAAAATTCTTGGGTTTGTGCTGTACAGAGAGAAAAAGCAATTTCATATGATGTTAATTATAACTGACTTAAAAAAAAAAAAATTAAAATGTTTAGGCATCCATTACAATAGCAACCAAATTATGGTTTCAGGAGGGTTTATTATTCTTAAATTGTAAACATTAATGGTTTGAACTGATTTTTATTTTTAAGCTTGAATCCGAATTTGCATGCTGATGCTGGTGGCTCTAGAGCTCACTCACATTTGTAAAGTTTGCCAGAGTCCTTGTTGGCAGCTGTTTTACAGTCTGCTATTAAATTTAGGTTTGATAAAATTTAACTGGAAAGGAGTTAGGAAGTTGCCTAAGCTATATTCTTTTATTCTTGTCAAACTCTTTATGTCTAGGTCTTAGTTTGATGTTAGAAAGTTACTTACTAACTTCAGAATTTACTGGATAGAGGGAGAGAAATACAAGACGTTAGGGTTATTTTGCTCTTACAAAACGCGCTTCTTGGTTTTTTTCCCATAAAATTTCAGACATTGTCACTTCAGTTCATGCCTGTCTTTTCCTTGTGAACTAATATGGAGAAAGTTGGCTTCCTCTTGCCGAGCCGGCTGGCCTCATACTGGTTTTGCAGGATTCTTTGTTTTTCAGCTTCTACCTCAATTTTGTGATTTAAGAACTTCTGCAGGTTGTGTTGGTTTTGTTTTTGAAAGGGAGTTACACCAAAACATTTCTCTCTTCAGTCGCTTATTCTCAGACTGTGAATATAAAAGGAATGATGTTGGTAGAGTGGTATAGCTTATATCAATAGAATGTCTATAAGGATGGAAAATTCAGATGAAGTCTTTCACTTGGGTAGCAAAGTGAAATGGGAGCACCCCTGGAAAGGTTGTACAACGCTAAAAGGAATAGAGGGAGGAAGTAAGTATCACTAAGGATATCAGGCACTGATCCTGATAAATGCAGGAGCAGATGACTTGAGTAAGGAATTCTCCTCTTACTTTAATTGGTAATGCTTCTTGGCAAGTAACCGTATTTTTTCAGGTTTAGCACCAGTTTGAAAGACTTAATAACCTTTGACAAATCTGAATTCTACAGTCTTTTTTGAATGATGAAAGGGGAAGGGAAAGGGTGCCTTACGTTAAAACCTCTGTGTTGTCTTGAAGGCCTTGCATAAATTAAATTGGTGGAAGCTTGTGTGCTTACATCTGATGGACAAGAGCTACCCTTCTCTGATCCTAATCTGATGAAAATGAATCTTTCCAATTAAAAAACCTAAATGGTGATGGTTAAACATCATACCTTTCGACTACAGTGCTGAATTTCCTAGGTGTATAGGTCACACCACTTTTTCCATGCATAGGGGAACATGTGCAACACCCTTATTGTACAGCTGGACATACGCCATGTATACCATGCAGCTGTTCCCTTAAGCACTGAATTTAAAGCATTTGCACCTACTAGGTGTGGTGCATTGTGTAAACTAGGCACATACTTCCTGCATGCAGCCCACTCCTCCCAGAGGACTCCGAAACGGGAAAGTAGATAGTAAGAGACAGGCTGCTCCTCGCTGCGTAAATGCTGTTGGCTGATATTTAGAGCCTGAGACTTGGGCTGAGCAAGCTCTAACTTAAATGAATGCAGGTGATAAGTCTGCTCTCAGCTGCCATTTTTCTGGGTCAGCCATCAGCTTTCCTCCTTTACTTGATCAGAGATGTGCCCAAAACATGGTGAGAAGGGTGTGCTTGGCTGAGGGAAAGAAAATGGCCTAAAGCACTCTGCTGCCACTGCAGTTTGCTCCCAGGAAACTCTCAGGGAAGAGGACTCTTCAGAGTGAGCTGTGTCCTGCCAGTGGGCTGCCAAAGCCAGAGTCTCTCATATTTAAATACATTTGACTGGATTTTTAGTCTTTATTAAAGTAACAGAGGATTTGTCAAAACTTCCACTGGTCTCTGCAGATCTAGTTTGTTAATCTAGAAAGACAGAGCTTGAAATTTTAAAAATCTAACAATCTAGAGATTTTAAATTTATTTGGAGCCAATTTACTTTGTCCTATGAGGAAACAGTCTTACTAATTTGTAGATCAGTTAAGATACAGTCCTCACTGCAGTGAGGACATAGAAGCCAGAATTTAGATTTTCATCTGTGGGTTTTAGTTCGTTACAGTCTCTTCTGGGGAAAATACACTGTGAACTTAATTATCAGGAAAAAAAAGAGTTTTTTGTTAAGGATGAAGTAATCCAAATAATCTGTAAGTACTTGTAATAGACTTTACATAGAACTGAAGTTGGTATGTGAGGAAGTTTGTGTATGTTTTCTGTATTCTTATTAATAATAAAGGATACAAAATGTAGTTTCAGGTAAGATGTGTGCCAAAAGCATTTTGGCTGATGAATTTTACAGACAGAATGGGTTAAACAGCCCTGAAGTTCTCCATAATCTAGGGATAAACAGGAAGCTGCCTGTGTAAATTGCATGCCAGAACACTAGCACAGCAAAGAAGGGCTACTGCATCAGCTGCATTTCTCATTGCCAAAAAAGTCTCCTAATGGTGGAAATCCTTGCTTCTCTACAGGTTTGTAACTCTCTTTTATACTGTCATCGGTATCCAAGAAAATGTGACACTGCCTGAGGTGTAGGAAGGATGAGGGAATAGAGACTTTTGGGGGACACAATGTAGAAGTAATAACTTGCTGGGATTGTTGAACAGCACAATATATAACTATAGTATAAAATTGCTCGATCTGTCTATTCCTTCCCTAGCCTACCTTTTTATTTCCATTGCTGTGCATGAAGCTCACTTGTGAGGGACTTCATTTTATGGCGTAAGCTGTCAAGGGAAATTCCTCCTTTCCTTCAGTATTGATGTAATCCATAATATTGTGGCCATCGTGGGAGGTTTTTCAGTCCTATCATTCCACCTGTGGTACTAGCAGAAATGGCTAGATCAGGTAAACTTTAGCTGTTTTGTCTTGATGTGGGGTTTTGATTAGCAGTTGAACAGGTAGAAAGAAGGGGAAGAAGTGTAGATACTTCTAGATGTGTGCCATGGATTGCCAATATAGTAACTTCCAGTGGGTTAAGCAGGGCTGCAGCATTCCTACAATACGGGGAGGTGAAATGGTTATATGTAGTTAATAATTTGCTGCTAATATAACACTTCATGTAAAACTCATTTACCTCGACTACTGTCCTGTTCTCTGTCAGGAGTGCTGCTGCTGCTCCCCTACAAAATCCAGAAGGCAAATGAAAAGCCTGGAATTTTGAAGACTAGCTATTTGTGGCAAATAGACGTACTGTAGCTAGCAATACCTTCACATAATATGTATTCCGGCCAACAATAATGGCACAGTAATACTCTTTGCAGACCTAGGTAAGGTTTGATAAGCCCACAGGATTCAGCTGGCCTTCGCTCATTTAAGGGGATCAGGTTTAATACTGAATTTCTGGTTTTAATCAACAGAGGCTCCTCAGGTTGAGGTATAGTTTAACTTTGTTCAGCTTGATGATGCACCATCAGAAAAGGGGTGATCTGTTAACTTCTAAACTTGTATGGCAGTCAGTGGAATATAGCTAATTGTGCAGTTCTAAACTAATAGCTCTAAATTTTCAAACTCTTGAATGGAGTAGTGATATCCTAGTAGATTAGAGAATTCAGATAGAGATTCCAGTGCTTGTCAGAAACAAATGAGCTGCATCTACTTATTTGTCTGGAAAATCTGAGGATTTTTACACCAGAGTATTTTTCTCCAAAATACACATCTCTCCTCCAATTGGGTTATAGGAGAATTTGCCTTCTAGCTTGCTGTTACATGCCTCCGGCCAGGAGAGTTGGTTTTATCCACTTCTTTAGCCAGACAATGCTAAACACCTCTACAAATTAAAAATAAAATATTTCTAGGGTTATAAAAATGTCCTGATTGTAAGTAGATTTTATTCATATACTGTGAAATTGGTTAACTTTCTGATGGGAGGCTGGGAGTGCTTTATGCTTGGCTACTACAGTGAAGAAGGTAATTGAAAAGCCAACATTTCTTGGCATGCATGGGGAAATCTAGAGGCAGCTCTGAATTGTGAAAAGTTTAGCTCACTTCAGATAGTTATAATTTGATTAGTCTTGCTGACTGAGTCAGGATACAGAGGCAGATTCATTTTTGCTTTTTCCAAAGTTCATTCACAGCTTGATGTCTCTTCTGTCTTGGATTTAGTGCAGCAATTGAGATTCTTCACTTTTCCCCCTGTATACTAATAAGATCTGAATGTGGTGGTCTGGCTGTTCAAAAATAGCATATGAAGCACTGTTAAAATAGAACTGGTTTAAGTCCAGCGTGATTAAAAGTTGACTAGTGATTCTGGAAATCTTACTTTTCTATTTTTAGAATGTGTGAATATTGCCGTTCTTTCAGGTGGACGTTAAACTGAAACCAACTGTATTTTTTCTTTTCTAAAAACAGTGCATTGAAAAGCTTAACTGTGGTCTTGATTAATGGGGCTGTTGTAAGGCACTCACACCACTAGATGGGGTCTGGAAGCTGTGCCTTTTTTAAGAAAATCAAAAAAGGCAAGTCTGTGCATCTTAAACTGTTTACAATAAAATATGTATTGCAAATATGTATTGTTACGGGATTGCTGGGGGGCAACTCAGCAAGTCAGTTTACATATATATTTCGAGCAACAACGATGTAACTCCAGTTACTTTTAGGTACTCCAGTTCTGCCTTCCCCTTTTCCGTGCAGCCCCATGCCCATCTCCTTTTTACTGAAATCAAAAGGCTGCTTTTTTTCCTAAGAAAATATGATAATTATCCCCTTTAATTCATTCTTTTCCTATGTTCATGCGCAAACCCCCTCCCTTGCCCCCCCCCCTTTACATCAACTAATTTAGAAGTTTTTGAGATCAAAATGATTATCGGTCTGTCCTATTAATGACCATCACATGTTTTCTGCTTGTGATGGGAGTGTGGAGCCTGTGCTTTTTACACAGTGGTATCCATTTGTCAGTCTAGTTCAAGGGATAAAATGCTGTCTTGGGTCACTATCACAAATACGTGTCTCAGGGCATTTTTGTGGGCCTGGGAGGGCTTATCTAAAAGTTCCCAGGCCCTCATTCCTGCTATGTCCCTTGCACTAATTCTGTGGTTGACGTGTTTTTTGAGCCAACTCATGCTCTGAAGTTAGAAAACTAACCTGGAAAAGCTTAGTAGCTTTCTTATGGCCTAGCAAGTTGAACAGGGTTCAGGGAGGGCCCAGTGAATAGCATAGAGGATGGAGAAGAGAGAGTGAGGCTTGTAAGGCTGAAAATAGGAGATAAGAAGGAAGCAAGACCTTCCTCATTTGAGGAGCAGTGAACTATTAGATATGTTCAGCTGTTTGTGCCATTACTGTTTTACTTGCTTCAGTTTCTTTTGGTACACTAACCTTTCCCTTTTTTGTCTCATCAGCATGTTCCTTAAAAGCATTCCTGGTGGCTTTTTACAAAGTAGAAGAGGTGAAACAACCAAAGTTGGGGGTGATTTACCTTCCAAGGCTGCCTGTTTCATGAGAATAAACTATAAGCAAAGAGTGTTTCTGCTTGACACTCAACTTTTTATGTTCCTGCAGTACAACATAGTGTTCCAGGACACCAGTCTTGAGTGTTGAGTTCTGGGAACACTTTTGTCCCCAGAACTCAAGTACTGGATTCAAGCTCTGGGTGACGTAGAAATGCTTACATGCGATAGACCTTTTTAGCATTCTTCTGAAAGTTCAGGAGGCCTGTGCTGTCTGCGTAGTTACAAGTCAATGTACTCAAAAAGCCCAATGGTAAGTTGAAAAAATCCTTGACCACCAGGGCAAGCCTGGTATCCCTTGGTGACTGTAAACCTTATGGCATATTTTAAAAGCTAACTTGATCATACAAGTCATAATAAGCCCAAGTTAAAGGAGTGTCAATTTCAGTGTTTTCCATCACTGCTTTACAGACAAAGCCAAACAGGAACATTAATTCAACTTTTATTTATTTCTTTGTCTTGGCTGAGGAGTAACTGCAGTTCAGAGCCTTTTTAAGCAAACTTTTTTTAGCTCTTGTTAAAAGAATATTTCTGTCTCAAAATACAGCAATCAAGAAGGCTCTCTTAATGGACTTCAAGCCAACATCAAATTTTCTTCCTGCACTGAGAATTCAGAGGAAGCAAACGCCCAAGCTGTGAATAAGGAATACTTGTTGTTAGATATTAGTGAATCACCTAGTGATTAACTCATTAAATAGTATGCAAAATATAGAGATGGAAATTTCTTCCCTGTAATAGACTAATGAGATTCAGGGGGAATCTTGAGGGAGGACTTTTCTTAGCATGTTTATGAATGTCAGGGTATGTTGATCTTGCCAATGTCTGGAGGACTTTGAAGGATGTGGCTGTACTGTGCTGCTGGTATCCAGCTGACAGTGTGTTCTCTAAAGTCTTGAACAGAGCTTTTTCTGCCAAGTGCTATTTATTTAACATATATAGAATACATGTTCCTTCTCTGGGTTAAGTGAAGGTGGCCCATCCACCTAGTCATAGCTAGTAATAGGTAATTATCAGCATGTGATCTGTCATGGTTGATAATCAATCTGAGTCCCGTATCCCTATCTCATGCTTAGTTTATTAACAGTCGCAATCAGGTTATTACAAGATCAGTTACAACAGTAACATCAGTGCACAATTCTAAATACAAAAGATAGAATTACTACATTTAGATGTTCCAGCTTCTCTGACAGTCCTCATCTCCAGCTCCTGTAGGACAGACATCCAGGATCTTCTCCATCAACGCGTGAGGACTGGAGGATCTTTTCCATTGACCAGGATAGGCGTTGGCAGTGATTGTGGCTCTTGATGAGGGGCCGCCCCCTTACATCACCAAGATCTTAATGTCACAGTTCATGTGAGGGTAGTCATATAAGTCCAGCAGCCCATCCTCAAAAGCTAACCCAATTGTGCCCATCTCTCCACCCGTGGGCTGAGGCCCAAGGCGATGATACATGGATCATATTGCCAAATTTGTTTCACCTTTGGAAATACTATCAATAGGTTGGTGAGGCCTATTAATAGGGAGGAAGTAACCATAATTCCCACTGGGGCAGAGGTCAACTTGGTTACCCCATACTAGGTGTTCAGCTTAGTCATTGTGTTGCAGGAAGACACAAAAGAACTCTTGCAGTAATATACTGACTGCATAACTTCTGGCCCAAATCTATTGGGAATCACAGGTACTCAGTACTTCTGAGAATGCAGTTCTTGGCTCCTGATTGCTTTGCCTTATAGTTTCACTTGTTTCATTTAGTTCACAGCCTTTTAAAGACCTGATAAGTATTACCTTCTTGTTTCTGAAACAGTGTAATGGTCTCTGATGGCAAGAGGAAAACACTGTATGTACTACATGACTTCTTTCTATGGAGGGGTATGGAATGTCTCTGTACTCATAATAATCTAAGGATGTAGAAGTCTTACAGGTGGTTTATGGTAGGTTGACGTGTAGTTGGAAAAGCTATGTTTCAGGTTCACAAGTCCTTTGTTGGTTTTGCAATAGAAGTGATAGCTACCAGAACTACAGGCAATTTAAGAACAATCTTTGCAAGAGAGGGCTAAGTATTACCTCTGAATAGAGGCATGGTTTATTTTGTTGGGGGTTTTTTTGTTGATGGGTGGGAGTGCAAGGAAAAGGAAGGAAAGGGAGATGATGAGTGTGTGCAGCTCTGTCTGTACCATAGGTGATATTTATAGCCTGTTACATAGGGAGGACTTTAGAAAAACGTGTGTGGTGATGCGGAAGGTATTCTGAGGTCATAAAACCAGCATCGTAACTGAGTCCAAGTCCATAGATTTAGCTCTCCAACGGTTGACAATTTTAGTTTCCAGGCTTATACCTCCTAAGTACCTGATCCTTAAGATCATACCAGAAGAACAGAGACAGCAGTTATTTTCTGAGAAATGCTCATGCACATGCTGAGTCTTATCCTTTCTAGCTTACCTTCCGGAGCTTAGTCTAAAAAGTAGCTGTTGCCTAGATTTATCTGTGTGTTACAAAGATGTCTGGTATGTTGGCTGAAATACTGAGCTTCAGGAAGTGCAAGTGTGGGATCCAGTATTGTTGATGGTTGTGTTGCATAGGATATTAATCCGGGGAGTAACCACAGGGTTTTCTTCTGACAATTGAATTTAGTGAGGTTCAGGGCTCTTTAGAGGCTAGAACTGGTGGATTGGAAATTTTCTCAAAGTAGCATCTTTGGTTGTAACTATGTTTGCCTTACAGGTTTCTAATAAGATGTTAGATGATGGCTACAGGAATGGGATGGCAGGAATAGTATGTGGACATTTAAGGTTTTTCTTTAACTGTTTTAGTTTTTGACCCTGCATGTAAAGGAAAGAAGCTTGTGATTCTAATCGCTTCTGAAGCATGTGCTTTGGAATTGCCAAAGCCCCTGCAGATGAGGGAGTCCTTTACATCATTGTCCTCGTTTCAGGTAAAACAGGACCAATTTTATTCAGTAACTTTGCTTTTTAGCTAGGCTTTTCCTAACTGCTGAAATTGGCAGCATATTTTGCAGAAACTGTTCACTCTGAGTGCCAAGACTGACGTTTATAGTTGATGCCAAGGAATGGGATGCAGAGAGGCTCTTGCTTATAGTTACTGCTATAACAACNTTTGGAAGTGGAGCAGGAGATAGAGCATCTGTTGTTCTGACTGATTGGGCCAGTCCGGCCCAAACCACAACAATCATCGAATTGGCAGCTACCTGTTTAAATTATTTCAGTGCAATAGAAGTGTGCTGCATGTTTCTGTTTGGAGACCTTTGTTAGTCCTGCTCTGAGCAGAGCACTGTATTGATGAATGCAGGAAAAATATGTGCATCTTGGCAACCACTTTTTCATTGTCAAACTTATCAGTTCATTTTTTTCCCCTTCCCAGTTGAACCATTTCTTGTGAACTTTGAATAACTTCACTGCTGCTTAAAGTAATTCATTTAGCTAGGTTACAGTATAACAAATTTTAAGTGCTGTTTAGGCACTCACCAGTATGGGTCAACCACACTCAAATAGTTCAAATAACTATTTGTCTTCTCTCATAGTTCAGGAAATACAACTCATCCCACACGTGTACCATCCTTGTCTGTTTGCTTCTGTGCTACTGAGGCAGCCCAACTGATCTGTGTGTCTCAACCTAGAATTTGAAGCTCTCCTGACCTGGTCCATCCTGGCATATTTGCCCCAAATAACACAGGGCCTAAACTTAGATTTATTTTTTTTTTCCCCTACTTGTTTTCCATTATTTCTTAAAAGTTCCTTTTAATGTCATAGAAAGTGAGCTGATTGTTGCTTAAATTAATGAGTATTGAATTATTCTTTCCTGGAAATCTTTGGGACTTGAAGGAACTTTTGAATGGTAATGGCGTTGGGGTGGGGATGGTATTTTTGGGAATTTTTTTTACTTTATTTTTCCTCATTTAACCATAAATAAATCTCCAAACTGTTTGCCACCGATTTAGCCAAAATCAAATGACTTCTTTAGTGTTAGAAACATCTAAGGTAGTCTCCTCTGCCTTTCTAGTAGGGGGCCACAGAAGAAAAAAGGGAGTACTTGCAAATAAGCCTTTTTGACTTTGGGCAAAGAGAGATGGTGACAATCATTAAGGCTTTAGTCATGGTGATGGCTTAAGTGGTATTTCTACTGGGCAGAGCACTTTCCTGCATATGGACTCCTTTTTTGTGGTTGCCACTTTGAGCCAGTTAATGCTTTTTTTCCTTTTTTTTTTTTCTTTCTTTTCTTTCTTTTCTTTTTCCCTTTTAAAGACAGAAGTGCTGTGCTAAAGTTGCAAAAGATGTAAATCAGTGAATTTATAGCTAGATATTTTTCACCCTGAAGCAAGTGATCTTTTCTGTTGCTGGTGTGAGCACCAACTAATAGTCTAGAAATACTTAAGTAAGTGTGCAAGTCTGCCAAATACTGCCTGGTATTCAAGTGTGAAGCAGGTGCTGTAGTCTCTTGTTCCCACCTTTACATCTTGTCCTTATTGTGAAATTAACTAGGATGACACTGTAGGAAAGGCCCTCTCACTTAGCTTCTGTTTTAGGTGTACACATTCCTTATCTCATTGGCAGTCTGGCTTTATTTATGCCTGACCTTGTCAGTCGCTCTTGGGATAGAGGGTTTAGCTTAGCTTTTTGTATGTTTGGGCTGGTATCTTTCCTGTAGTGGAGTGTATTCAGGTTAGTCCACTGATGTGCAAACTGAAGATCTTTGAAGTTTTTTTTCAATGACAGAATGAAAGATTTTTGACTTTCCTCTGGCATCCCCAGATTTGTTGATCAGACATACAGCTGAGTTTTGGAGTACTGAGGTTCAAATTGTATAATAAAAATGTGTATTCTTAGTACTTCAGCTTTTAATTCTTTGTTGTTCTCAGATAGGGCTACAGTGACTCTTCTTCTGTTCAGATTTTCCTGTCTTGATTTATTAGTTTTCTCAAATCTTCATTAGTTAAAATCATATTGTCCATTGCAGATAGTTAGCCCTCCATCATATGCATGGGGATTTTCTGATTTGAAGATTAAACTTTTTCACACCAACAGCATCCTCACACTAGCCCTGGTTTGGTTCTGGCCAGGCACTTCAAGCTAGGTACTGTCCCTTTGCTCTGTGGGATCCAGCCTGCTCCCAGAAGCAGCGATGGTATTCAGGTTTATAATTTTCAAGAATATAAGTAGCTTCATGCAGTAAACAAGGAGTCGGGAAACCTGGGTTTGTTTCACAGTGTTGGGCAGGTCTGTTGATTGACCTCAGCTTTTCCTATATCAAAGAATGGTAATATTGCCTACTTCAAAAGCCTCACGATGCTTAATCTTTTTGTTAGCTTTGAAATTTTCTAACACACAGGTCTTTCTAAAGCAAGAATTTAAAGTGCAAAGTACTGTCCTTGCAATGCAAATTTTAAAAGTATAAAATAGTGTTCTGTTGTTCAAAAGAAGCTCTCACTTAATGTGGTTTTGTAACCTGCTCTTTTAAGGAAATAGGTCTGTGATCATATAAGCCTTGTCCTAATCACCTTTATGCCTTATTTCAACGAGGAGGGAATTAAAATGAGGAAAGGAATGAAGAGATACCTTTTTTTTTTAAAAAAAAAAAAAAAAGAAAATTTAGAAAGAAAATTATTGGTTACTGAATACAAGGGAGAGATCCTTTTAGTGCATTTACTGGGAGAACATCTGAAATGTTAGTTCAACCCTGTTGTAAGACCAGTCCGTGGGAAACTGGTGGAACCAACCTCATGACCAAAGTTGTGTGTGCAGTTGCATTCAGTTAGCTTTACATGATAATTCATATTCATCTTGTACCTATTAAAGGTAAAAACTTTACTGATTCAAGACTGGACTGTGCTTCTGCAGGAGCATCTTAGATCTTCCCACTTCTCCTGTCAAAAGAAAGGCCTACTTTCCTGTTACTGCTCTTTTCTTTAATTTAAGATTCTGTAGCTTTGGTAAATTAAAAATTCATGCAGCTTTGCTAGAGAAGAGAAGGGCAGTGAGTGTATATATATTATTGGATGAGAGAACAAATCTGTGGCTTATGTTACTGAGCTTTTCTAATGCAATACGAGAATCGCAGCACTGAAACATGTATAGGGAAAAACGCTTTGTAGGACTGCAGTATTGATACGTGACTGCTTTTGTGTAGGTGCTAAGGTATGAAAATAGATTTATTCCTCAGGAGGAATTACCAACTTTTACATTGAAATTATTTTTCTGAGGTAACGTTCTCTGGTATCTGTGTTCTTTGTGTTATACTGACTTTGGTGTGTGCTTCATTTTGGAAACAGCTCCTATTCCTTCCTTTGGCTTAAAGGTCATCTTCCCATGGCATGTCTCGCTGTATTTGCATATTCTCTGTCTGGGTATCTGATGGAAGCTACTCCTTTGTGATTTGCTGGATTCAGCTGAGCAGTGTTCTCTCTCACAGTCTGTACTCCATCCTACAAGGTACTATTTCTGAACAGGCTGAATAATGGACTCTGACTGTAGAATTTAGGGATTAGAAAAAGAGGAAAATGATCAGGTGATTTAGCTAGTTTAGCTTGTGGTTGTTGGACAGTTGCTCTTTACTATGTATTCTCTACTTCTTTTCTTTTTAATCTGGCTAAGTGTTTTTTTTCTTTTCCTGCAAAACTATTTCAATGTCTACTAGATCTCATCTATTACTTATATTACAGTAACACCTAGATGATTCAAGCAGAGAATGAGAATAGGATACTCTTGTGCCTGCTGACTCTCAGATCTGTAGTGAGGGCAAGCCTAGGCCAGTGAGAATGTTTAGGAACAGGTCTGTAATAAGACCAAAACAAACCTTGAATAGAGCTGGAGGAGAATGTGAAACATTCAAACAAATTGGGGTTTTTTTTGTTGTTGTTGTCATTTGCTACTGTTTAATCGCTGTAATGGCAGAGGTAAGCCTTAAGTCCTAAAAGGACGAAAGTAATACAGATGAGGGGGAGAGTTTAGTATACTTTATGCCTCTGATCTCGTCATCTTCCTCAAAATACTGAAATTCTGTAGTTTTTTTTCCTGTGAGTGAAAGCAGAATAAAGGAAAACATAATGCTTTCTGGAGAACTGCCTGAGATCACTGGGTGAAGCAACATTAGCGTTCAGTGATTCAATTAGATCATAAGGGCCAAACCACACAAGCCTTTGCTGTTACAAGGTCTGGGTGCTCTGGGTATGTAAATCTGGTGACGTTTGACGTTCTTAAGGCTCCAGATTCTGAAGTCAGTTATCAGATAAGAATGTCTCCTATTTTAAAAAAATTAATACATCATTGTCTTCCTTGTTTGGAGGGAAAGGTGAAGCTTCTGTTCACTTTAGAGCTTTCCATGCATGAAAGTTTATTAATGATGGGGGATTCCTTTTTATACTAATTTACGTGTTCCTGACCCTAACAGTAAAGAGCAGAAGGAATGACACGTTCTTGAACACGCAGAATTTTCACCCTAAATTCCCTACTTTTACACTCTTGGTGGATGCAGTTGATTTTACTTGTGTGTTCTTTTTGAAGGAAAGCAAAAGTGTTTAGTTTTGCTAACAATACACAGCCTTTATATTATTTGGTTATTCTTTAAAGTCCGAGCAAATACCCCTTACTTCCAGTTAAGGATTGTGGGGGATGTAGTTCTTGAAGAGAGTTCTTGTAAAGGTAGTGAGATAATCAGAAATAGTGATGACAGAATTTAGCAAAATAAGCATGTTACTGAGAAATAATAAAATCCTGAGTGTGCCTTGTTAATCTTAAGACACTGATGGGCTTCCTTCACATTGGTTAACACTTCTGAATACATACTGAGGAACTCCATACACTTTGACACAACTTACCTGCTTTTCAAAGAAATGATCTTGAGATTTTTTTCTTTAAAGTAGATTACAAGTCTCACAAAAAAGTATGCATGTTAATTGATCTTGTGCTTGCTTTTCTATTACTGGTTAATTTGGCTCTTTGTAAGTGTTTGCTCCAGACTAAGTAAGAATTGTGTGTGTGTTTACACACACAGAATAACTTCTTCCAAATAAAAACCCAAACCTTTCTGCATTTTTCCAGGCCAAGATTCTGTTTGCCGAGTTTCATTCCAGGTTTTTTTTTGGCATAGTTAGAAGTTCCTCAATTTTGTGGTTACAGAAATGCTGACAAACACAGTTGTATGCAATGATGTGTATTAGTTACAAGCATTCAATTCATTTTTTCCTTTTAAGGTCATTCTTTCATTAAGTTAGTTTCACACACTGCTGTTTATGATATCAACACTTTCTCCCTTCCTTCCTTCCTTCCTTCTCCCTCTTAAATGACACTCATTTCCCAAGGATGGTGTCTGTACTGCAGTTCATTGTCAGATATGTAGCTTATCAAGAGAAGCTATTCAATGGTTTTATTTAATGGTTCTATTTCATGCTGTCATGCATCCTGTTTTTATTTTATTTCTACCAAGACACTGATCTTCTCTCAGTTTTAATGGCCACTGTCTGTTGCCAAGCTAACTTTTGAATAGCCTGGGTTAAGCTTATGTTACCACTCAGGCAGTCGACTTTTCAAAAAAGGATGAAACAACTTCTTTGTTTAGAAAACGGGAGAAAGGAGGAGAGGGAAACGCTTATTTCAGGTACAGACTTTTCCTGCAAATTCTGAGTGCAGCAAGACTACTTCTTCCATCACCCCACTAGCTGCCGGTAGAAAGGGATTTATTTACTTTAGTGGTGCTACTCTAGGATTGAAAGCCTTCCATTGTTTAGCTGAGCTGGTATTTAGTTAACACTTGAGTGCTGCCTGTGGGCAGCATATCCAACTACGGAAATGACCATATTGCACATAACGGTCCATTCTCTCCCTCCTCAGCCTCCTCTAGCTCCAGCTTGTGTGTTTGGATTGTGATGTTCCATCTGTGGACTAAATATTTCCCTTAATCATTCAAGATGACTTTTTTAAAAACTCAGAAGTGCATGTGTCTCTCTTGCTTCCAGAGCTGGTAGGCAACGTCAAAATTCCACAGCTGGCTGGGTGAGGCAAATTTGGAAGCAGACTAAGTCCCAGAGTAGTTTGGGTCTGGATTCATAAAGATAATGTCTCTGGCAGAAAGGGCACCCATCTTATTCAGAGATAGCCTTTTAGGGTTGTCTTCAGATTTCTCACTAGTTGTCATGGTCTGTGTCTTTGAGAGGGGAATATTGCTATTAGTCTGATGCATCAGTAAACTTTTAGTAAGTGCAAGAAGGTGTTGCCTCTGAAATTCCTTTGCTGGAGCATGTAATAGGAAGCAGGTAGAAGTGGCAGTTCTAACATGAGCAACTTATCCCAGCATGTCTACACTGCCCCACGTAATCCTGTGTGAAATAATCCAAAAGTAGCACTGACTAAAGGTATAGAGCAGCACCATGATGCAACCAGGAAAGCAGAGATAGTCATTTGAACACGGAACATGCTTAAACACAGCTCTCCCCTCCTTCTTCCCTCCCCACCTCAATAAAAGAAAAAGAGCAAAAGCTCTGATTCTGATTAGTTTGAAGATCTTCAGACTTAGTGATTCAGACATCCTCTTTAATACTAAAGAGTATTAGTACTGGTTGAATACTGTAAAAAATAATGTAACTTGCCCCAACTTCTTTCTTGGAGATGGCTGACTGCTTTTTTCCTGCAGTTTTGATGGAGATGGAATACTGTAGAAGACATCTCGGGCAATTACTTTTTTTTCCCCTAAAGCCAGCATGGATGTTCTATAATGAACTAAATTTTATAATGGAAATTACTGAACTATTGGGATTCCTTTGTTCTGAATACTGCTCCCATGTGCGCTGCCTGCTGTAGGAGGCAGAGGAAGAGAGATTTCTCAAATCCTTTATCTCCTCTCTTTGTGAGCTAGGTTGCTAGCTTTTCCACCAAGATGGAGGCATCAGCTGCACCCCCTCCATATCCTCCCTCCATTATATTTCTGACTGTATTTCTCAGACGTTCTCTCATAGAAGTAGAGAGAGAGCGAATATTTCTCCTGTTTGGTTCAGGAAATGGATGCTTGGGGGTTTTGATGTCAGTTTGTCTCTTTTCATCTCCACCTAAGTACCTGCTACTTCTTTTCATAGCTTGTTAAAGGAAAACATTGGGCATTCAGTTTAACAAACCCTTTCAAAGAGGCAGAGAGGAAGCAAGCAGGACACAGCAGGGTGGGGAAAACAGAAAACCACTGGTGGGGAAAACAGAAAATCACTGTCTCGTGATTAGTGCAGCAAAATGCTGCACTTGGAGCTATAGAGGATGTTTTTGGGGGATAGAATTGAGGCAAGTGAGGAAAGTCATCGGCACTTCTGTATGAATGGCAAATGGCTATTTTAGCATTTCTTTCTCTATCAGTCAAGCTTAGCCCACTGCCTTTTTTATTGGGTTGAGGTGGTTTGGTTTTTTTTTTTATTTTTCCCGTTGAGGCAGATGTTTAAGGAACTGCAGCACAAATTGTGTTTCTGTTATATGTGTGCCTGAATTGTGTGGCGTGAGGGTATGAGGTAGGCAAAGCTGTGGATCTTTTGAGGGGTCTTAACTGTGCAGCTCCTTAGTTCTAGACTTTTTATGTGTGTATATGATCCTAATTTCTGAAGTTCTAGGCTTTCTTATTTCATTTAATTTCTGAAGTAAAATATTCTTTTGGAGCACTGTTGCACTAAAGTTACTGAAACACAATGCAGAATTCAACTCCCAAGATGTGTTTTCTTTGATAGCTTTGACTGCTATAGGAGCTTAATGAAAACATCTGTAAGCAGAATGAAAACTAGTTTAATAGTACACTACTATTAGTATAAAATATAATCTCAAAATATTTCAGGCAGGGCATAATAATAGTAACCATGGAAACTTTGCTTGAAGATTTGAAAGGATGGGGCATCTGGTAGGCTCACTCACTTGTAGGCAGGAGAGAATTCTGGATTGCAGTTTAGATTGAGGAGAAGGAGAGGGGCTCAGTCTTGGTGCAGCAGTGACTGCACCTTAACGTTAGGTCTGGTTGGTACATATATGCTATGGTGTTCTTACCCATGGTGGAGAACTTGTATATTTTTGTAGAAAAATCAACCTTTCTTAGCCAAAAAAATCTAGGTTTATTTCTTCTGCGTGTTTTTTGGGTTTGGTTTTTGGTTGTTTTTTTAGTTTGGGGTTTTTGTTTGTTTGTATAATTTTTGTGCTGTGGTTTTGGGTTTTTGTTGTTGTTTTTTGTTTTGTTTTAACGAAGTGGAAACTTGCATAGAAAAAAAATTTTGGCTCGTACAAACCTATCAGGAAAGGAGGGGGGGGGGGGGGGGGAGAGAAAAGTTGTGTGTGTGTTTTGGGTTTTTCTTTCTTTTTTTAATGCCTGACTGACTATTTTGAGCTGGCTGAGTACTTTATTGATCTTGATGAACAGAAACTAGGGCTGATGGAGGGGGATCCTAAATCCTCGCCTCCTTGTCTGTAAGGTTACAGTTTCTAGTATTAAATTTTCTCATGTTTTTATTAAGAACCATAAACCCGATTAAGAGCAGCGCAGTGGCTTTGCCTAGGAGGAGGAGAATGCACACACATGTGAGAGAGCAGGACTCTTCATGCTGATACAGAGGTTCAGAAGTTTTGGCGCCCAGCTTGAAGCTCTTACTAGTTGGCTTTGAAAATGGGACTCCTGGTTCCTTTGTGGCACCCTGGCTTTGACTGTTCAGTTCACAAAGTGCGTGTGTGTGAGAGCAGTGTATTTCTAGTGCATTCATTATGTGGAGTCTTCTATTTTGTTTTTGTTTTTTTTTAACTCTGGCTTAGGAACAATAGTTTTTTAACTTGACAGTATCTCATGTAATGATGCGTGTTTCAACCTGCGTGGAATGTGGCTTCCCGTCTATGTGGAGTGACTCATTTTTCACAAATGTTGGGGAAGAGGGCTACATCAGCAACTAAAATGCATTAAAATCTATGTATAAACTTCCCTCTAGAATCTGCAAATTCTGTGCTAGCATGCCTTGTCTGGTCCAGAAGGTGCATAAAAGTCAAACCTCTTAAGAAGATTTGATGGGGATTCCTCAAAACCTGTTAACAAAAGGTGGAGCTCTGGTACTGCTTAAGGAGGTTTCAGCAATCACTGAACAAAAAAGGGATAAAATGTCTTTCTTCTTTGTCTCCCTTTCTATACACACAATCTTTTCAAGTGCAGGGATTGAAATTAAGTCTCTGAAAAAACTAGAAAGCCCATACAATGCAAGTTGAATTTCAGGTATGCTTTGATTATCTTTAGGTTCCTGGATGGAACAAATTCCATATTCTGTTATTATTTTAAAGAGAGAGCCTGGAAACTTGTGACCCTCTGTTTTTGTCTTGTATATTTCAATAAGAACTGATACAAATACTCCAGCTGTGATCATATAGCCTTATATGGGACAAGGAAACTAGCTCATTCAACCATGTGAGAGTTTTAGGTAATAGTGTCATGTGGTAGCATAATTGTCTTGCCTGCTTGGCAATATTTTTAGATGAAGCAAGTTTGAGATTAGCTAAGTGACTTATTTTAGCATTTCTTGCAATAACTTGTTAGTAAGATGGCCTTTTATTTAAGACAGCTGGAGCTGATTGTAGAGTTCAAACATCCTGTGATGCCCTATAGAAATGTAAATTGTAGCAGAGGTGAGATAATGGTCAGAGTGTCTACAATCGAAGACAATGCCATGCGGTGCCAGAGCAAAGGAAAAAGAAAAGTTTGGGCTGGCTGGATTCAGGCATCAGCTGAAGAAAAAGAGCTGAGTGCCGGTAGGGTCAGTCTCAAATGCAGACATCCCAGAAGTACAAGAACAGCCTTTTTAAGGCTAAGGCTACTCTGTAAGACTTTGCTCCTATGCAGGAAATGTATTTGTTATTAACAAAACTACTCAGTCTTTGACTTTACTCTTCTGAAGACTTTATAGTCTTAGCATTTTGATAGTTTGTTATTCAGGTTTTGAATCAAGTTTGTTCAGGAATTGATGCTTTGAAACAGAAACTAGGATTATGGTTTACTGGGCTTGTTTGTTTGAAATGACTCAGTAAGTTTAAAGAGACAGTTCTGTCTTTAAATAGTTCAGTTTATACGCATGGCCCATCTCACTTGTTTCCTCTGTCTTTTCCCAGTTCACTGCTCCGCTATGGTGGAAACCTCTCCCTTCAGAGTGCCATGAGTGTCCGGTTCAACAGCAATGGAACCCAGCTGCTGGCCCTGCGTCGGCGCCTTCCTCCGGTCCTCTATGACATCCACTGCCGGCTGCCTGTCTTCCAGTTTGACAACCAAGGGTACTTCAACTCATGTACCATGAAAAGCTGCTGTTTTGCAGGTGATCGTGATCAGGTAATAAGCAAACAATGGTCTCCTGAGTCTCCAGAATTCCATGAGTGTTTGAAAGCACCTCTGCAAGGGTGTTTTTTCCTGATTCAGGAATTAAAACAGTTGGCAGGACACATGTAGTCTTACCTCAGAACTGTTTTGCAACATAAGCCCTGAAAAAACAAAAACATGTACCAAAGCGCATGGTAAATTTTACCTCTTTTTTGATGTAATCTAATACTTACTCAGAAGGTGATATTCACAAGAAAAACATTTGCAGAGGCTTTTTAGGCCCAATTAATATGACTTTGGAACCATGAGTAGATAATATTATTTACATATGATAAGGAAGCATCTTCCTTTCATTTCAGTATTGGTACTGAGTCCAGTAGAGGCAATCCCACAAAACATAAATAGTGTGGATTTATAGAGTTATTGATTCTTATTTCAAATGAAAATGTTTCTCCTTTAATACTATACTACTGGGTCAGATTATAGGTCTTTATAGTTTAGTATTCTGTAAGTGGTGATGGCGGGTGGTTAGGAAGGAATAGTTTGTTACTTCACTGAGGCAGGACTCTGTCCCTACTACTGATCACAAAGAAACAGGTCACACATAAAGTGACTAACAGCAGTTTGTATGATTCTAGAGCTGAATATTGTCTTTGGACAGCTGTATTTAATAACCACTAACACTGTTTAAGGACAAAAAAAATGTATTTTCAAGCCATGATAGTGTAGAACGAAGATCTGAAAATTCTTTGCTGTCCTCAATAAAATTCCTGTAGTCAGAATTTGGTCATTAATTCTATTGCTGCTGCTGCAGGAGGCAGAGTTGAGCTTCTTTCAGATTGCAAGTAGGAAATATGTTTATGTCACTAAACTTGAGCAGCATTTCTGAGTTTTACATAGTTTTTGACAGGAGTGTGAAAATGCAGTAATGAAACCATCTTAAAAAACCAGAGTGGTTTTACTATAAAGAATGGGCAAACACTTCTATTGTTTAAGAATAAAACTGCTGATGATTTGTGGTCCATTATTTAGTCAGCCTAAAGATGACGCTCGTTTCTCCTCTGCAAATCAGAGTAGACCTGTGTACATTCTACCATATAGTTTAGCTTCTCATCTGTTACTGAAAGTCTGGATAAAAGCCTTAGTGTCTATTGTTGTGCTTTCTAAGCCATTTTCTTATGGGTATGGTGCTATTTTAATGGGAAGAATATGGCTGGTTTGGGTCAGGTTGATGCGGTACTTCAGAAACCTGCATTTTTTAAAAACTTGATATTCTTTTGGCTTGACGGACTTTCTGTTCAGATAAGTAGCAGCACATAATGCTACTAACCAGTTGGAAATCAGAGCAAAAGACGTTTATATTCCTTTATAAATGCTTTAAGAAGCTAATAGGGAAGGTGAAGTTTAATATGGAATATTAGAGAGATGTGGAATTTGACATGCTCGTACCCATCGTCTAACTGAAAGGAAAAAAGATAATGAAGTAGCAGAAAATGCCAACATGTGGTCCAACTGTATGTCTGAAACTGTCCAGTAATGCTCAAATTCAACTGACTAAGATTTGCAGCACTATGAATAGTCCTTAGAGACTGCCTTTTTGCAGAGAACCCAATTCCAGGTGTATCTAGAAAAGAAGGTTAGAATTGGAACCTACTGTAAGATACACAAGATGAATAAAAAAAAATTACAATGTTTGCCCTTCTGTATTACTAGTATGGTTTTGCTTTTTGGCGAGTTTTGCGAGTATGAAAGAATGTATACAAGACTCCCCTCGCAAATCAGAATTCACCAAAATAAGAAATAAATCTGTTTCCAATTTAATCTGGGTTCAACCCCCTTTCCCATTTAATATTGCTGTCCTTTGTCTTAATAAAGAATGTCTTTCATTCGAGATCCATGCAAAGTGAGCTTCATAGAATTCCTTGCTTGTATTTCCTTGTAGGATAAAAACTTTGTGAGGGCTGTGGCTCATTTGAAGGGATCTAAGGATAAGAAACTTGTGTTCAAATTATCAGTGGCACTTGTGGTAGGAAGGCTTCCAGAAATTTTCTCTCATTGTGCCACTGATTTTCTCTGTCTTTGATTTTTCTTTTCATCTTTATTAAACTGATGACTCTATCTTTTTTCTCTTTTAAACTGTCTTAAATAGTTAGGTTTTAATACTTCATACAGAGCCTAGTAATTTAAAAATGTGACTCTCCTGTGTTCAAAAACTACGTGTTGTCTGCACAGTTAGTTCATCTAATAAAGTTGCATTTCAATTTTATATTTTAACCCTAACAAAACAGGGATAACCTTAACTCCTCAATGCTGAGAATGCAGTTGCATTGGAAAAAAGGTGAACTGCTGAAAGGGGGAGGCCTGTCTTATCCAGCAGAGGTGATGCACGCCCTTTCACTGATTGAACTTTCCAACCTGGCAGTAGCATTTACTTCTTTTTCTGGGTTAATGACTTATATTGACAGTCAGAGGGCTCAGGCAAATGTTTCAATGCAATATTAGGAAGGGATCAGAGGGTAGGTGAGAGTTGGAGAGGTGGCCTTTGGCACTGTGAGACTCAGCTCCTCACAGAACTACAGCCTTTGCTAATCTTTTTATGAAGTTTGTACATGGAAAATGGTTTACTTACAAGAAGTTTTCCTGTAAATCATGACCATTGGGGTTTAAAAACCCACAACTGTTAGTATCTTAGTACTTGCCTTTGGAAGTTTGCTGTAACACAGTGGTGAAAATCTACAGAGAGGGTAAATAACACCTTGTTCTGTATGGAGCTGTTGGATTCTAGTATGGCAAAAATGAACAGATTCTGAGCTGCAAGCACACAACTTGGGAGTTCAGTTAGAGATGACCCTTATATTTTAAGAAATTAAATACTTAAGTTCCCATAATGATCAGATGTGTTATTCTTACTTTGACAAAGTATGTGTGCTAAATTAATATCATTTCTTTGCACAAATAAAACACAGACTACTAGTTGGGGAACAGTTAGATTGGATTGTCTGTTGATGGCATTTAGGCTCTGTATACTAATCTTTTCTCAGTATTGTCTTTTTAGTGCCCACAAATTGTGGCAGGTACTGAACAGGACCTGGATCCAAAACTCCTGATGTGTCACTCTAGAGGGGAGCCTGCTACCAGCAGGTGTGCAGTGGTCTGCATACCACCTCGTTTTATTGGAGCATCTGTGATGCAAGTAGATTGAAACCTCTTAATAAAGAATGAGATACCATTAGTGCTTTAAGGAGCAAAACTCAGATTCACCTGTTAACCCTTATGATTTTTTTTTTAAGTTTAAGAGAACACATTCTGAAGTGCTTAGATAGTTTTGAGTTGTTGCAGGTATTTTGGGTGTGTGGGTTGTAGCACAGGCTAAGTGACAGGGATCTCGGAGGATGAACAGCTTTGCTTCTTTTTGTGTCCTTGCAAACTGTTGTTTTCCTCCAAAAGCATTATTGCCCCAGTCCTTGTGAATCTGATTTGAAAATCAGCGAGCAGTATATGCAAGCGTTTTTCCTAGAAATGCCATAGTCAAACTGTTCTTGTTTCTTACAACTACCAAAGCTTGAGAGGCAATATTTAGTTGGTGTTTTATTTGCACGCATTTATAATTGCCTTTGTTTGCTCCTCTCAGAACTCGTCTTCTGTCTATGTCATGAGTGTAATGACCTCATTCACATGTCACCGATTTTTCTTTTTGTCGGAGAACTCTGATGTTGGTAGATAAATGCGTTCAAAATTGTATACCATTTGCGTTATCTGGGAGCTCACTTGAGTCATACAGATGTGGAAGGGAGGCAGGATAAGATAGGCTAGATGGATCAAGAGTGACTCTCAGCTGCCCATTTCCTCTGTTGGCTATAGAGATTTATGTGAGAGCCTAATCTATCCATCTTTCTGGTACAGATATCCAGGCCCAGAATTTTAAAAGCAGTTTCTTTATGCACCTAACTCCCACTGGCTTTACCCTAGTGTGCACAAGTGTTTGTTTACATACAAATCATAAAATGTGTGACAATCTCAAGTTGTGTCATGGTACTGGGGGAGTTTCCATTCTTCTTGTCAGCATTCGAGTTTGGGAAATGTTGTTTAAATACTAAGGATTTTTAGTTGCTAGACTCATTTGGAAAGTATCTTCTTGGATCTGAGGATATGAGAAGTACTAAAGAGCTTCAGGTTTAATGCATTTTTCAGTGTAGGAGCCTCAGAGGCCATGGTGATGGGCAGCAGCAAAAAAAGCCCCACAAAAATACACAAAACACAAAAACCCCTCCAAACTAAAATAGACCAAAAGCTTTTCTTGCTCAAGAATCGCTGCTTGTGTCACAGCAATGAATGCTATCAGCTCATTCCTTTTTTCACTGTGCAGATAATGTGAAGCTCTATAAGGCTTGTAGCTGTAAAATCAACTGCTTATTGCCCGATTTAAAAAAGGCGGGGGTGGGGAGAAATAACTTGTACCCTGTGAATCAAACAAAAAGTGTCTTGACTCTGGCATGCCCTCAGACATTACGTCACCACTCAGCCTTTTCTGTTGACATTACGCTGGTATAGGAGAGTTTCAGGAATGCACCGCTCACGGTACTGCAGACTGCTCCAACTCCCTATAAAGTTACAGCCTTCATTACGTTGAAGTCTGTGTGCTGAACAGCCCTGGTTAGGGACAACCCAGTTTTTAGCAGGACAGAATTATTACATGAACGTAACCCTTCCAAGAACAGGATTAGCTCTATAGGTGCCAGGGGTTGTGCATTGCCTTTGTAAAGAAATAGAACTTTTATTGTGTTCTCTGTGTCGTCTAACTTAAAGGCCGTTTATCTCAGGAAATACTACTTATCAATGTCTAGCTTTAAAAACTAGAAGGAAGAAAGGGCATTATTCTTCTAAAGAATATATTGTGAGTTTCCTGTGCATAGAAGGCTCCTTAATGAACAGTAGCTTGCTGCAGTCAGTATTTCTTAATATATGAAAAGCGCTCAGTGTGCAAATACGTTGTTCTGCTTGGATGAAAGGAAAAATCAATGTCTTGCTCTGTCTTAAATTGGCTTCTTCCAAGAATTACTAATGAGGTTGTAGTTTGTTTTTTACCTTATTTAAATGGCGTTTTAAATCCCAGCTGTATGCGTGACAGTACAGACATATAAAATAACATACATGAGTAGTTTATCTGGCTATGAAATTATTTATTTATTTCTTCCCCATCGCTTTTGGTAATTGATCTGGGAGAGTCATACTGAAAATGGCTCTTCAGAGTCAGGGTCTTGACAGAAGGGGCTGGGAGTTTTCTTTAACCCTTCTTATACTGATCACTTCTTCCCAGTTCCCTGGGGCATCCTGCCTGTTTCCTTTCTCCCTTCTGCATTCTGTAAGGCCTTGGGGGAAGATTGTAGACCTCCAGACAGTGATGCAGTAGCCCAGAGGCACCCATACTGAAGTTACGTTCTGGTGGAGTGGAACCCTGACTCAGAGACTTTGAGGTTTGCAGGCTTCATGTTCCTCATAGGTGCATCACAGGAGATCTGCAGTTTAGTACCATTGCTTGGTGGACTTGTGGGAGGGAAGGGAGCGTGAGCAGGAATGCCTGCTAAAAGTGACACAATGGGTGCTGCACTGACATTGTTTCTTGTTGAGTTGTTAAAACTAGGCCTTGTCTAGATACTGAAAAAGCGACTATGAATTCTGGAGGATTTTGACTAACAGAATATTTGATTTAATGTGTCTTTGAAAAAGTAAAGTAACAGATGGCTGAAGAAAACAGAAGAGAGCAATTGGGGTACATGCAGTTTCAGCTGTGTATAGAAGAGTCCCCTTCATATACTCAGATAAACTTGTTATTGCTTTCTTTGCAATGTAATAGGAATATTTTCCCTGCCATAGAAATCTGCGATAAGCATTTCTAAGTTGCTTTTGTTCATGAATAAAATTACTGTTATGGCCTTTCTGCATGGCAAAAAGGCAGCTGTAAAAATGTTGATGTATTGTTCCTGATGATGCTTCTGTAAGCATTTAAAATTGCCCCACATGGAGTTGGCTGCTTATAAGATTAGGGATTTAGAGAGTGTGAATACAAATTTTTGGCTTTGAATTTTATGTACTAGGAGCAATTTGTGTTTCTCCAGTCTGCTGTGTCACAGCTTTTCTTTTTCCAGTTCATGAGATAGGCATGCTTCTTACTGAGGAACAAAGTTTCTGTTGTAAAAAGCCTTTGGACGTACCTGCTTGATTCTCAGGATGAGATGGAAAACTTTTAAGCTCTTTTTTGTGCCAGTTTCAACCTTCCTGAAAAACAGTCTCAAACAGTACAGATTGCAAGCTGCTGTTCTGGCTAAGACAGCTGTTTTCGAAGCAAATGGGTTTCTTAATACCACAGTGCTGTGAGCCCTAGTTGTAGATTACTCTATGAATTTGTTAAATATTGCACAAAAGGTATGATTTATGCCCCAGAATTTACTACAAAGCAGAAGATAAAAGAATGTATAGGTATCCTTTCTTGTAGGTAAATTTATTTTCTTAACCATAAGTTTTCCAAAACACATTTCAGAAATAACTTTCCCAGCTATGTCTCTTCTTACTTTAGGCTTTGTCATTGAGAGACACCAACAAGAGGTTAGTAGCTCTTACCCTACACCCTGGTGAACTGCCTCGGAGGGAGGAACTTCTTAGTCGGTGACAGTGAGAGCTTCTAAAAGGAGGAGAAGAAGCAGCCACTCTGACTGGGATTGCAGTCTGAGGGTACAAAAAAGCAGTACACCATTAAGGGGGAAGGTCCTGTGCTTTACATGAGCTGTACTGGCACTCACCTGACCCCTACAGAAACTGGTTGAAAGACATAAATGAGAAGAAATATGTTGAATGATTGGTTGTGATTTGTATGGGATTTTACTGTTCTAGCTACTGAACCAGACCACTGCTGTGTTATGAGCGCTGATGTTGGCATAAGGGATGTAGGTGGCAACATACCTACTGAGGAGGTCAGCAGATGATCATTAGAGCGCTTTTCAAGCTGTACTCAGGGGGAACTCTATACTAAAAGCCTAGATTCATCAGCATAAAGGTAACAGCCTGACAGAAAGATCAGGAATTGCAAAGGGATAGAAATACTTGACGAATATACTGTTGTTTCTTTCTTAATTATTTAAGGAAAGGAAAGGATTACTCTGCTCTGTGGGAGATCCTGGTTTTTTTCTTTTATTCCTCTGGTATTGACCATCTCAAATAAGCTGTATTATCTTGCTGATTCCTTGTTTGTTGCTTCTTTTTGCTTTTTGAATAGGAAAAGTTCTTTTCCTCCCCCATCGATGTGTCCTTACCTTGTTTCCTCTGTGGTCAGTGGATATTCTAACAACAGAGAGATGACTTGAAAACAAATCTGTGGGTTTTCTACCTGCAGGAAATGCAGACTTAACACTAAATTCTGATCAAATGGGAAATTAAGTATTGGTCATTTTTTTAAAATGGAGAAAATAGCAGGGGAAGTCTCATTTGTAGGAAGGGTGTGTAGAGCAGTCCTGGCATCCCAAAAGGCCCAGAAGCAGCTAAAAAAAATATTTCGTTGTCTTCTGTCAAACATTTTTCATGCAAAATATGTAATGTATAGCAAGACCTGTATTCATGGTTGCAGTATTTTATATATATTCACTCAAGCACACACACAAATATATACGTGTATATGAGGTGATCTTTCTTACTTTTTCCTTTTTTTATTTATAGCTTACTTTCTAATCCCCTTTGAAATAGTTCATGAGAAGCAGATCGTGGTGATATCATTGGGATTTTGTTGGCTTCAAGGATGAGTTCCCATTTGGGTTTCCTGATGTTTAGTAGGGGGTTGTAATTATGGTACTGCTTTGATCTCAGTGGCTACTTACAGGGTCTCTCTCTGTGTGGCTGCCTGTTTGTAAAAGAATGTTTCTAGGCGTCTATCAGGTCCTCTATCAAATTTGAAATTGGCCATTTGGCTTAAAAGTTCTTGGAGACGGAGAGATACCCCAAAGAACAAAATAGCATAAGCCCCATTTCCTTAGGAAACCTTTCCGCCTTGGAAAAATACAGTTTTTATGTTCTTCATGTAAATGGATTTTTTCTCCAAAGTGCCGATCACTATGAATTTCAGTCTCTTTTGGGCAAATAATGTTTTTCAGACTTCAGTGATGCTTCATCTCAAACTGTGGTTTCCTCAGTGCTTATCAGACCACAGAGAAGATGTGCAAGGCAGCTCTTATATGCTCAAGAGGAGTTAAGACTTCAGCCTAGCAGACTGCCACCAATCCATATTCTTTATCTGTTGTCATAGGAAAAAAAGCAAAAGCCTACACCCCACTCGTGAGTTATAGGCAATATATAGAAGGACTGTATATCCTGCCTCTTAAAGGAGCTGTGCAAAGCACTAGCAGAACTGTTTCAAATTTGGATGCCTCTGCATCTTCCCAGCGTATGGATTTTGCATTACTTCAAGAAGTTAAGGGACAGCTTGCTAAAAACCCAAGAAGAATTCTATCTACTCTGATCTTTTCTGCCCCAAGTTTCATTGCCCCTCTGAGGAAAGGACAGACATGCTCAAGTGAGTGGGAATTGAGATTTAAGAAGTTTAGTCTCTTTAGAGCTGTCTTGTTAGTAAAGCTGTAAGCAGCAGCATGGAATCTGAGTCTCTCTAACAAGCATTTTCCTGTTAGTAACTTAGCAGCAATCACTTTTCAGACGATTATCATCTCTGTACCATTACCCATGTCGCATTTGTCCATTTATACTTATATGGTGATGGTGCTTTTTGGTTTGTGTTTTTAAGACAAATTCTCCTACATTTCTTCTTGATCTCTACATTAGTAGTCATTCAAAAGACTTGCTGATACTTTTGGAAAAATGATCCATGTCAGCTGGTCCCTTGTCTAGGGCCAAACGCTTAAAGAAGTCTCTGATATAGGTCATGAGTAAGAGAAAATTTTATGGAAACAGGAAGCGTGGATGTTGGAAACTGTAAAATAAGGTTTGATATAGATACAATTCTGTTGAAATACTTCATATTCAGTAGCACGTGAGGAAATGTAGCTTGTGGGATTTTGAAAGCTTTTAAACTGGCAGTGGTAAGAACAAAAAAAAATTCCCCAGGGTGGTAGTACTCTGCAAAATGCAATGCTAATGCTACTGTTACAAGACTATAGCAGCGGCAGATTAGATGTCCATTTATTTGTATCAACTGCTGTAATTTCCTTGGGGAGAGAGAAAATAAGAAGAGTTACAGTGGAATGAGTGGGGAGCACTAGTCCAAAGTAGTTCTGCCAGATTCCTGATGATAGTTCATTTTAAGCATTTTATGCGTACTTGAAGCTCAGACTGAATTTGTGTTTTCTCCAGCAGCAGACTCTAACCACGCCTGAGAGTTTTCTTCCTTCTAAGGCAAACTTCTGAATCAGCAGCTTATAGTCATCTGGAAGCCTTTTCCTGTCATTGTTCCTAACAGCTAGACATAGAAACTAATTCTTCCCTTCTAAAAAAACTCCAATATTAATTAATAGCAACTGTTTTTCTGTCTAATCTCATGTTCATATGAATATTGTGAATGTTGATTTCCAAAGTCCTGGTCAGATACAGCAGCAAAAACACAGACAATGAAACAGGTGGTTTTAATATTGGTCTCTCCCCCCAGACATCTGAGCTCCTTGCACAGTGTCTGGTCTGATTCAGAATTCAGCAGTGGTTCTTGAGATTATATTTTGCTTGGAGTTTGTCTTTTGGCGGGGGAGTGTGGGAGGAGGGAGAGTGCACACTGTCTTAGCCATTTACTTGTGTCTGAACGCGCATGTTTTTGCCTCTCACTGGCTTACCTCTGTGATTTGATTATCTGGGCTTTTGTTCTTAAAGTGAGTGAGTAGAAGGTAGTCTGCTAGGAATTAAGTTTCGCACATCCCCTCAGGACCAAAAATCCTTGGCCACAATTAAAATGGAGTCTAAGCATATGCAGCATGACATTCTTTCATCTACCCCACCCCAACCCCTTCCTTTCCTTTCTGTTCCTTCCTTTTTAAAAGTCTAGTCCATTCCCTCAGGATTTCAGCCTTATTAACTAGGGCTTGCTGCACTTCATAGCAACTATTACTTTGAATTTTCTAGTAGTATGGACTGACTTGCGTTTTCTCAATCCTTATTCTCCAACTTTCAACTAGCGTGGAAAACTATTGGCTTATTGTTATACTAATAATGAATACATCAAAGAAAGATTTTCACAGATGATCATGTAAATGTCCTAGTAACGTCAGTCCAGCTGTGCTCTCCAGAAGCCTTGGGTTCCCATTGTCTTGTGCAGAGAGTACTAATTGAAATTGAGTTTCTTTTTCAAATGTCATGGAAGAGGCATGTTTCTGGCTTTAACAGCTTGGGTGTCTGTTCTTGATGCTTCAGCTGGCACATCTTTCTTGCAATAGCTGCAGTCATGAAGTTGTGCTTCTGGCAGTCTCCTGGTCTCTGTCTGAAAAAAACACATTCTACTTCTCAGACCTCTGTCACCTGGTCTTACAGAAAAGGACAAAAGGAATGCATTTGGAGGTTCAGTTCTATATTGTGAGAACAGCAGGAAAACATCTACCCCAGAGGTATCCTAACAGGGAAGGAGAGTGGAAAACAATGCTGGCTGCCGCAGTGGAGGCAGTCAAATGGCAGAGATATCAAATAGTTGGATATTTTGTGGAATATGATCTATATCTGATAATTACTGGCAGAGCTATCTATTGAAATAAAATTCAAATTTACATAAAAAGTTTGCAACTTGCAGCCCATTGCTTACAACATCAAACTTGTGTAGATCATTTTATCAATTAATGCTTTTGGCGTTTACTGATGGCTGTCTCAGTTGCAAGATTGAACCTGTAAGCACTTCTTCCGAACACCTCAGATCCTGAGCTGAGTTTTGTTCTGTGACTAGACATAAATTGCGATGCAGATGCTTTATTCATTCCTACTTATTTTCTATTGATTCACTCCAGAATACCTTGGCCAAGTGTATTTGATTGGTGCGAATGTCATTAGGCTAGAGAATGGTAAAGAAGCGAAGGACTTCATGGCTTTTAAGTAGGTAGGAACTATCTCAGCTGAAGACAGTTGGATTGAATATCTCCACCATTGGAGATATTAAAAATCCATCTGGATGTGGTCCTGGGCAATCAGCTCTAGGTGACCTGCTTGAGCAGGGTGGTTGGACCAGGTGACCTCTGGAGGCCCTTTCCAGCCTCAGCCATTCTATGAGTCTCTGAACTACTTAAAGATACTTTGCCGATTTCTTTCTTTAAATTCCCCAAATTGTGACCACCTGAACTTAATGCAAGTCCATGTGCTGAACTGCAGCTTATGCCTCTGTGTGGCCTAAGTGTCTTCCCATTGGAGTTTTCATGAAGCCGTGATGTGTGATGGAGTGTAAAGGTTTCAGGTGTGCATTTTCCTGATGCTGCCCACTTCTGCCGCCCTCTCCCCTTCCCAGCCCCCAACCCAAAACCCAACCCTAATCCACCAAAACAATTATTTCTCTTTTTACTTCAGTACTCTTTGAAAAAATTAATCAGAAGAGAGCTCTGGAGATCATCTGACTGAAGCTGCTTCTCAGAGCAAAGCATCTTCGAAGTCAGATTGGGTTGCTCAGGGAATTGTCGAGGTAAATTTCAGATTTCCAAGGGTGGAGATTCCACTGCCTTTCTGGGGCCGAGTTGCAGTGTTTGTTATGCTCCTCCTGAACATGATGTTCATTTGTGCTCAGCTGGAATTTCCCTTGCTGTGGCTTGTGACTGTTGCTTCCTGAGCATCTACTGCGTGCCTCTGAGAAGAGTCTGTCCCCAGCTGCTCTGTATTCTGTCAGACAGTGGGAGACTGTTGGGGTCCACTCTGTCCCTTCACTTTCTCTTCTTCTGGCTAAATAAGGCCAGTTCCCTTCACTTTTCCTCACAGGACACGTGCCTTCAACCCCAACGGCCCGCCTCTACTCTCTATCCAAGTCATTAGCGTCACTCTTGTATCAAGGGACCCAGACTGGACACAATATTCCAGGTATGGCCACAAAAGTGCCTTGTAAGGGGAATAATCACTTGACCTCCTGGTTACACTCATGACAGTGCAGTCAAATTGCCATGAGTCCGCATCACTGCAAAGGTACTCTAAATTTTGCTGTCTCCAAAGCAAGAGAGTATACTCAGAGCAGTGGTCTTTACAGGTACTATGTTCTTGTTTGGTGGGCAATGATGCACCAGATTTCCTAGGCAATTAGCCATTGAGTCTTACTGGATACACAGTGTGTTCCTCTGCAAATCAGTTTGGAAGCTGATTTGAAGAGTCTCACAGATACTTTGTTCCCGGCGTGTAAGTAACGTGTTTTTTCTGTGTTGTGTGGCTGGTGCGGGATGTCTGAAATAGTCACTTTGGGGCCTGTCATTGTTGGTAGCTTGCTTTGATTTATGATGTAAAGTGCTAAATGACTCTCATATTGAGGAGTTGTTAGAACTTGTTTGGTTTAGGGAAAAAAAACCAAACAGTGTTATGGTCATAAATTCAAGACACCGAGTTTCTAGCTGCTTTTGAAGTCTCCATTTTTCCCCACATGTTCTAGGCAAGCCAGTTGCTGCTTCAACCACACAATTTGGTAATAAATACTAACAATTGGCAACATCTTTATAACTTTAAACAAGACTTTTTTTTTTCCCACATAGCATTTCTTGTGTAACAAAACATATTAGAGGTGCTTTCTTCCTGATTGCTGGGAGGTTGCCTGTATGAGCCCTAACCTCTGTAGTTTTGGCACAGCGGCTCAGCCTGCTGTGGGCTAACATTTATGAGCAGCCAAATGAAAGGGAAGCACATATTCCTGGCACCGTCAGGTCAGTTTGGCAGAGTTAAGCTGCCTAAGTGCTTGAACATGTTGGCTTGTAGAAATAACTTTCTGGCTTGGAAGGGATGGGTCTATGACTGATGCAGAACTAGTGTGCACAAGTTTTTAAAGGAACTTTTGTTTGATCAGTGCTTCTTATCTGTCAGAAAATGAGCAGAATTGCATTCATAAGGGCTTACTCACATCCTACATCCTTAAAAATAAGAGGAAAAAAGAATGGTTGGATTGTGATAGCAGGAGACCAGAGAAGGGATTTTAGTGGTTGGTTATTGCATTTTTGTGCCTGGAAACATCCAAACACTGCACAAACATAACTAGCATTACAAACAGAATATATGCAAATTTATAGCCATTGTCTCCATGTTAGTGTATGTTTTTTTTGTTTATTTGCGTCTCAGTCCTGTGTTATTCCAGGACTTGTCTCCTCACTGCTTGATGTTACTTTGCCTGATGAGTTTATGTATCCCTGGAGAATGAAAGACAGAAACCAGTTATATTTGAGCCAAACAAAACAGAATTTGCCTGCTATCAAAGGTTAGAAAGGGACAAAGTTGCTCCATTTCTTTCTTTTTCTCCCTTCCCTCTACCCTAATAATAATAATAATAATAAAATGAAAAAACCAACTTCTGGACTGTATTAAGTAGAAGCCTTAAGTCAGTTGAGGGCTAGAGATTTACACTGTCTACACCAGTATAACTGGAATCTGCCCTTGGTTCCACTATATGTCATCTCATCTCTCATTTGGGAGAATAAATGACAGGGAGTACAGTTTATTGGAGAAGAGCTATTTGGAGACAAGGCACCGTTTGTGGCCTCTTGTAACTGAGAGGCATAAGCTTTTTACCACGTCAAATGTCACCTGTCATTCCAGTGCACATTTGTAGTGTATTAAACTACAAATTGCATATTGCCTAAACTTCTGTACAATAAAGAGATTGCTTATCATCCATGCACTGTTGAAAAAGGGCAGCCTTCCATCTCTTTGGAGTAACTATAACCATGAAAAAATTAACAGTATGATAAATGTGGATTTTTTAAACTGCTTGAGACTTGCTGACAGTGAATGTTTACTTTTGGGTTTGTTCAGTGTTCAAGATTATCCTCAGTGACTGACTTTTGATGATCTTAGTAGACTGATGAGCCAGACATGTTGTGTTTGTATGTAGTGGACATGCTAGCTCTCTTCTTAGGTGTGTGTTCGATGGAGTTTTCCTCGGTAGTTCAGGAGATGAGGAAAAAAAAAAGTATGAAAAGGATTAAAAAACAACAAGAATTGCAGGCTGCAAGTTGCAAGAGTTTGATCTAGACACGCTTGTATTAAAGCCAATGAAAATCCATAGCCTTATTTAGCAAAGAATACGTATGCTTTGGGCAGTAGGCATTAGATACATGAAGCATGCTTTTGAATTTTTGTCCATTTATATGCATGCAACATTTTTGTGCTGGTACCTCACACCCATTTAAGGGTAAGTTGATCAGCAAGGTGCAACGAATGACACAAATTACCTTCTTTTCCTCACTTTTGGTTTGGAGAGACTAGATCAACAATAAAATGTCATAATTCAGGTGATACTTTGTGGTAAACTGCCTTTATTTTTATTCCTAACAGTACATCCTTTCGGGCTCTGATGACTTCAATTTGTATATGTGGAGGATTCCTCCAGATCCAGAAGCTGGTAAGTTTTGTTGTTTTGGAATTTAGGGTAGAGGGAGCAGGTGTCTGACAAGTACTGGTTTGGTTTTTTTTGAAAAATTGCTGTTTTCACTCAGCCACTGCATCTAGAGTAATTCTGATGAAAGCTGGACAAGGAGAGTTTACAAATTCCTAATCCAGCCTCTGGATAACAATGGGCAATGCCATTTGAATATTTTATAGTACTGATTTTCTTTTTATTTCTCTTCTCATATAATGATCATTTAAATCTTCTAGATGAGCTGATGGAGGGAAAGAGCTGTGGCTGGAGCAGGGTGTGTCTTTCTTCCCTCACGTCTACCAACTCTGCTGCTTCTAAGCCAATCCGAGTTCACTGAAGAACTTAGGATTTATTACTAAATTTCATCTCATAATGAAGCTTGCAGCATAAAATGGTGCTGGGTTCACAGGCTGCTGCTCCTTACAGCTCCAGTGCATTGACCTCTCTTCCCCTCTTTCTCTCCTCTTATACCAAAACCACTGATTTCTAATGCAGAGCAGTTATGCTCTTTTACTTTCTGGGTGGGGGAGCACTATCAGCTGGTGGAAGTGACCGCTTTTGACTCATTTCTGACCCTTCCCCATGCTGGGGCAGACATACTAAGCAAGTAGCACTGCCTCAACTCTGTGTGAAAGTATAGGAGAGGGTTGTTAGAGTAAGGAAAAGCAGCAGTGTGTGTGGGATCTAACAGTAGTGTTGTAGATGCCACAGTTGGTCAGTGCCTAATTTGATACTGTCTAGTATTGTGTAGGGTTTGGCAATAGGACATCATCTGCTGCTATCTCTGAGCCATACGTCAGCATATCTCTTTTGTTGAAACAAATCACTGTGCTCTTTTAGAAGGGTGTTGAATCTTGACTGAAAGACTCAAGACTTTCAGAAAATGTACTGCCGTTTCTATTTTTAATGGCTCTGACAGTTTAAACTGTACATTTTAGTGGTATTAAGTACAACTGAGTGCTATCCCGTGGTCTCAGGTACTTTAGTAATAGTGAGAGCAAATTACAAGGTGCGTTAGAGGTGAAATTAAAATATTTTGTTTCACTTTCAAAGGCTGTTAATCACAGCTGAGAGGATGGCTTGCCTCTGAAAGGTTTGGTTAACGGCAGGGTTTTGAGGAAAATGCCATTCTAATTTTGGACTGCATATTTAACCAACATTTGGTGTTGCAGTCCAGAAGTCCTAAAGATGATCCTGCTAAATACAGCAGTACCTTGGCTTTCTATCTTTGTGTAGGGTTTATAGAGACCTCTCCCTGCTTTCCTTTTAATTTGTATGATTTCCTTTTACATTTGACACTGTTTTACTACCACTTACAGAATTTCCTCTTAGTTAAAACAAAGGTAACATACATTTAAATTAGTTATTTATCTGTAAGTTTTTATGTGTGGACTGTATGTATGTGTGGACGTACATTTTACGCATGTTATTATACTTGTCCTGACTCCGTTTGTAAATTCTGGATTTGGGATTTTGTGTTTATCTGGCTGTGATGCTCTTGACAGCTTTTTTCCCAGGCAGCTGCAGATGACACTTTTTATCTGGGACCTTTGCACAAAGAGGGATAGCTAAAATTACCACAAAACAATGTCGTATGTGTTTTGGTCAGCTTTCTCATTTTTGGTTCTTGTAACTGGAGGAAGGGTGTCAGTAAACTTGCAACATTTCAGTTACAAAATTAATTACTTAATGTCAGTTGCCCCCAGTGCTTGCCTAATGGGATCACAAGATCCTGTAGTAGGAGCGTCTTAGTCTCTTGTAACTTGAGCAGTTCTCTTATTGAAACATTTTAGCGAAACTCATGAGCTTTGTTTTGTTAGACCTAAAGATTCGGCTTCTGTGGCAAATAATTCATTGGCCATTCCAATCACCTGTGATAGGCTTATTGAAGCTCTTCTTTTCTTCGTTTAGCTCTTCTTGAAGGGTTGTACCTGTTTTGAATGTGAGAAAACATCCTTTCTTAAATCTCATCCTGTGGTTCAGAATAATTGTTCATCTAGAGAGGTTGCTGCACTTCCTTCTTGGAGAAAGTCTTGCCTGTAGGGATGTGGAGACCTTGGAAAGTTTCTGTTTCAATGGAAAACTCCTTATTCTCATGTTGTAGCTTAAAGTAGGACTGTCTTTGGGTCTGTGATCTGAGGGGGTGGAATGTGGTCTTTCATTTAAAATATTGTACAAACTAGACAGGATGATATCATGTCCTGTACTGTTGGTTGGTTGGTATTTTAAATAACAATATCTCTCCAACTGATTTGTACCTTCCGGTTGAATCCAGACATTGTGTTGCTATAAATATTTGTGATAAAACTCCCCTAAATTATATCATCTATTTGTAAATAGCAACACTTTTGCAAGCATAAATTTTTTACGGAGCTGCATCTTTAGTGAAAACTCTGAAATAGATTATTTTGCTTAAGTACAGGTGCAGCAAGTACTAGCTATCTAATGGTTAGCAACATTACTACACAAGGGGTGAAGAAAAGTGCAGAGGAATGCACTAGTCAGACAATTGCAAACATATTTCAAGTTGGAGGAGTGCGGTTACCTGTGTTGGTATTTTGCCAGGAAAATGGAACAAATTCTGCTGGTTTTTGCAAACAATCATAGTTTAGAGGAGTCCTCCCAGTAGGTTGCATTGAGTCATTCCCCCTCAGCTGGAAACTGCCACCAGTTTTGTTTGGTCCAGTTACTAGACAGGAGTTACTTCAGGCCGGGGAGGTCTGTGAAAAAAGGTATTTCCTAAATTGCTTCGGAAGCTATTCTGTTAAAGAGGTTTTTTGCTGGTCTTCCTCCACAATCTTAGATTATTCTGAATAGGCCAGGATTTCCTATGCCAGAAGGTTGGTTGGTTGCTTTTTTACCAGCTTTTGTCCTTTCTTGAAGATGGAATAGTTTGCTCATTTTTCCACTTTGTTCTCCATCCAGGTACTACCCAGCTTTCCACTGTGCTTCAGAGGTAATTGCCAATTATTTGGTGAATTTGTTAGCCAGTTTCCTCTTTACAATATATATCCCAGTTTTCTTCAGAGGCAGAGTTTCTAGCAATATTAATACATTAGTCTGGCAGAAGAAAAGCAGTCCCGAGTTTCCACAGCTTTTACTTGACTTTAAGGCAAACTAGAAGTGAGAAGAGACATCAGCCCTACATGACCTGCCCAGCAAGACTGTTAACATATAAGCACTTCAGGCAGTATTTAAACCTAACTGCTCTAAATATGGTCTCTTCGCTGGTAAAGAATCCGTGTTCAAGACAGAACCTGACATGTCTTGTGGGGTAATAGAGGGCTTAGTAGACCAAATGTTTTGCAAAGTGGAATTTACATTCCTCACCCACTACTCTGAATCATCTTTGCACCTCAAAGCTTGTCTCTTGCTTTTTGAAATACTGCTCAAAGATGCTGTGTGAGGGATACGATATCTGTTTGTGATTGAGAAAACAGCTGGGGATCCTTCAGTTTACATGAGCAGGTTGCCACCAGGCTTCGGAAAAACTCACTAAATCAGAACAGCAAACTGCATTTCAAAACCTCTTTTTAATTCTATCTTTGACTGTAACTGCTAGCAAGACAGGGCCTGTCATTGTGGTCTAGTTACTAAATTAATTGCAGCAATTTTCAGCAGTAGTGATGCAATTTTTCTTCCCTTTTTTCTCCTTGTTGGTCATTGTAAATGCAGACACCTCTTTAGGCTCGAAGAATTCAGCAACAGATCTTTTTACAACATTTGAACAGGGTTATCTCATTGGAGACAGCTTGTGGTTTAAGTTCTCAAAGTTCCAGGCTGATAAGTGAAGATGAATAATAGATGATTAAGTGTTTCTTAATGTCTTTAGCTATTTTTGAGATTTCTATATGTGTGCACACATGCGTATATACGTACCAGTTGGGCTGGGGTGGGGGGAGGCTGCCTGGCCCAATGTGGAGCATGCTCTGGAAGGTCTGTATTTTTTTAAAAATTGATTTTTCAGAGGCGTGGTCTTGGGATCTAAACTGTTTTACATTTAGGACCGTGGTTTGTATCTCCCTTCAGGTCAGTGTTGACCATAGTGTGCTATGGAACAGTTTTTGATTATCAAAGCAAGTAAGCGGTGGGGCAGTGTAGAAAAGGTTCTTCTATTCAGTGGAATTTAGACTGGTTTCTATGTCATGTAGATTGTAATACCAGAAAGCTGTGGAAATGTCCTGGTTAGATGGCATCTATCAGAAAACAAGGCAATATTGGGTGCTTTGTAGTGCTGTAGCCAAGTAGAAGAAGATTCAGCATCTGTGAGTGTTTCTCTCGTGGGCCTTAGCATGTTTAATACCTACTTTAGCACTAGAAAGCTGAAGATGACACTGAGCACTGCGAAAAGCTGGAGAAGCCTTAGTCTCCAGCAGCAAGCCATCTGATTGTACCAAAGCTCCTTCCTCTTTATTGTATTGAACATGTTTGCAGCTACCAGTACAAAATAAATGCAAGCAGTTTTCACACCTCCTCTTTTTTAAAAAAACCCAGCTATCGGTCATGTGATAATTTCACTTATTTTATTTATTCTCTTTATGTTCAGAAAGCTTAGTTGGTGGTGGTAATTTGTATGGTTCCAGTAACATTGTAAAAACCATTGTGATCTATGCAGTTAAACACACCAAAAGAGCAATCTCTCTCGGGCCAAGAGAGGGGACAGAGTGGAATGGGTGTGCCAAAGTTTATTTCTGTACTAATTTTGTCTTAGCTTTGATATTGTTGTTCAACTCTACTGGTGATAACAACGGTGGGAAGGTTGGTATAGATAAGGCATAGATACACATGGCACATATTTAGCAGCAACAAAAGAAGGGAAAAAATATACATCCAAAAATAGCCACTACCACTTCAGCTTTCTTGCGTATTCTTTAGCTGTTTAAATCGGGATCTTTTCTTTGGCCTTTGGAACCTCTGCAGAGGTACAAGACCACCATGGGGCTGGTTCTAGGCATAGGCTAGGCAAAGTGGGTGATTGCCTGGAAGAGCAGGTTGCCTGAGGCAGGTGCTGATGCCAGACCACTTGCTCCCTGTGCTTATGCTAAAGCTCTGCAAGGCCATGCTGATTCTTTCACCTGGTCTGGGAACTAGAGGGTGGGTTCGACGGTGACAAAGGAAGCGGTCTGCAGATGGAGTTGGAGCTGCTTTCTTATGGGGAGATGCTCCCTTTCGCTTTCTCTTGTAGATGGCACAAGTACTAAGCTGCAGTCCCCTGGTGCCTCCTCCAAACTGTCTCCGCTTACCACGCTGGGAGGAGAAAGGCTCTTGGCCATCCCTTGCAGTTCTCACTGCGTATTTGATGTGACCCGAGTCAGTTTTGCCTGTGCCGCTGAGAAACCTTGAAGTTGCTCTGGCTGCTGCCAGAGCTGGCGTCACATTCCTAATCCCACTAGTAGGGATGCTGCAGCGTCCTGTGCTCTCAGGGCAAGAGTGTGTTTGAATCTAAGCTTCTGTACAGACAGGTCTCTGAGGAGCAAAGCCGTCTGCTGGCATGCGTTATATGAAACAAATACAGGTGTGCGAGTGAGCAGAGAGAGACTTTTTAAGGAATTTAAACATAATACGCTGCACTGCAGGCAGCAGCCCTATATGCTATGCATATTTGCTTGCGTTGTACTGTGCATTTGCTTTTCAAAACTATGATATGTCTTTTCCATTAGCGCATTATGACCTCATAGGATTCAAATGCAGGGCTGTGGTCTACGTCTAAATGTGTCCCCGATTATTATTAATGAAAACTAAATTAGTTTTAAACGAGCTTTCTACTGTAGTGCCAAGTACTACAGTGGAATGTATGCTATGGCACACTGGCAGCAGCTGCAAATATCTGGTTCTTCTCAGGAGTTTTCAGCGTTTTGAGTAATTCACAAGGCTTGTATGAAGTTATGCTTTAGTCTGTGGAACGTCTTTCTACCTTATATGAACAACCAGTGGTACTTCTTTTTCAGTGTCCTAGATAGAAAGGACTTCTTCTTAATGAGGTCATTTAATTCCTCTGTTACAGAGCCAGTGGAGGATTGTTCCTTATCCCAGCAAGTTCTCTGGCGCTTTGACATTTTTTTCAAATGTTCGGAACAATACAGCTTCCATTAGTTTAGAGATTGTTCTATACTCTTACAGGATTTCTGCAGTAGGGCATTCTTCCTAATAATCTGTCACTTCCTTTTTTTTCCTTACCCTTCAAATAGTTCATTCTTCTGGTGTATTTTTTTTAAACGCTGTTACGTGTTGTGGAACTTGTGCATGGGAAGTCGGATTGCTGTCCAAATATCTCACTCTCCTTCATTATGATTTACTCATGTTTTTGTATAATATGTTGATGTGTACCATCCAGCACATTCTCAATATGTGAAATGTCAACTCATTTGCATAAATAGTTACAAAACTGCATAATTAATGAGGATTTAATTAGCAGAGTATATAAAACATAAAATAATAAAGCAAACCAAGAAGCAATCACTTTGGCAACTTAGTAGACATCTACTACTTCAACGCATTGTATTATTCCCTCCGTCTGTATCGGAGCCTGTAGATATGCCTTGTGTTGCCATGGTATTCTTGTCAAATGTGTGTAGGGGAAATGTGTTTTAAAAAGTACACTTCAGATTTAGCCTTTTATAAGTTATTTCTTCCAACTGATCAGATATCATAGTAGGATATTACTTAAAGAATTTTTTGAGACTTTGTATTGCTCCTCTTTGGAGCACTTATTTGCAGGGTATAGATGAAGAGAGATTTTCTTGACATTTCACTTTATGTATCAAATAAAAGCAGACCAAAAAAACCATTGACCAGCACAGCTAGAACACTAAACCACTACTCAGAACTGTCTTTAAGCATAGCAATTTTTGGAAAGTATTGCAAAACCAGCTAGTATATCTCTATCCCTTCCCTCCAGTATTAGAGGTTAGAAAGTTAGAAACCTACTAAAATCAGCATAATCAGCCTCAGGAGACTTAAGACTTTTTTTTTTTTTTTTTGTAAAATTATTAACAACATATATGTAAGCTGTTAGCTTCTATATAAACACTCTTATACACATGGTAACTATGTAAGAATATAAAAGCTGCCATGCTAAACCAGTTGCAGGACCTGTGCATACCACTGAATTCAAAAGCAAACAAACAACATCTTCATCCCTTAAAAAAGCCTTCAAACCTCAAAAGCAAAATTTGAGTGCTATTGGGATAGCAGAGGTCAATTCTGCTGAAACAATACAAATAAAAAAACCAGTTCAAGTGAAGACAGCAAAAAGAATAGAAATTATTACATGCAGAAAAGGAAGATGGCCTCAGGAATTTGAGCAGTTTATGGCCAACCTCCACTTAATGTACAGATGCACTTTATTTTTGCCAGCAGATGTGAGCAAACTTAACTCACACTGTGAGATGGCTAGAAGCTGTATGGCTGCAGCTAAGCCTCTGCTGAGAGACCAGGGGGATTCCAGACAAGTCTGGACACAGGCATGTCTGCCATGCAGATACTCATGTAATATGATACCAACTTTCATAGAATCACAGAATGGTTTAGGTTGAAAGGGACCTTAAAGATCACCTAGTTCCACCCCCTTGCCATGGGCAAGGACACCTCCCACTAGACCAGGTTGCTCAAAGTCTCATCCAGCCTGGCCTTGAACACTTCCAGGGATGGGGTGTCCACAGCTTCCCTGGGCAACCTGTTCCAGTGCCTCACCACCCTCAGAGTGAAAAATTTCTTCCTAATATCTAATCTAAATCTACTCTCTTCTAGTTTGAAGCCATTCCCCCTTATCCTATCACTACATACCCTTGTAAAAAGTCCCTCTCCAGCTTTCTTGTAGGCCCCTTTCAGATACTGGAAGGGTGCTTTAAGGTCTCCCCGGAGCCTTCTCTTCTCCAGGCTGAAAAAAATCCAACTGTCTCAGCCTGTNCCACAAAATGAAGGGACCACAGTGAGGATAAGGATGTGGAAGGCTCTGCATTAAGCACTAACTTAGAGATGTCACTTAAGCACGTAGGAGTTGGTAGATTAAAATTGCATCAGGCAAGGGGTTGTCCAAAAATCAGGTTCTAGGGCAGTCTATTCTATTTGACACAAAGATTATCAGAGTATTGCTGGAGTCAATACTTTTTGGTTTAAATTGTTAAAACCTCTCGTACTACTAGAAGCAGATGACTGCTGAGATTTGTGATTGCAGTAATCTGCTCCTAGGGGACTTTTCCTGTAATTGGGTAGTTAGTTGTTTTAAGGGGCTTTGTAGGGAAGCTCACGTTTACTCTTAAGAGGAGTGAATTATGTTCTAGTACCGTGCTTCCTCTGATTTTACTGTTAGCAGCTCAAAAGGAATTTACGGAACTTCAATATTAAAGCAGAAAGCTTTGGAATTCCTTCACAGAATCATAGAATCACAGGATGGTTTGGGTTGGAAGGGACCTCTGTTAAGGGTGGGGGCATCTTTCACTAGACCAGGTTGCTCAAAGCCCCGTCCACCCTGACCTTGAACATTTCCAGGGATGGGGCATCTACAACTTCTCTGGGCAGCCTGTTCCAGTGTCTTACCACCCTCACAGTCAAGACTTTCTTCCTTGTATCCAATATAAATCTACGTTCCTTCAGCTTAAAACTGTTGCCCCTTCTCCTGTCACTACAGGCCTTGGTAAAAAGTCTCTCTGTCTTTCTTACAAGCCCCCTTTATAGAAAAGCTTCTATAAGGTCTCGCCAGAGCCACCTTTCCTCCAGGCTGAACAATCCCAACTCTCTCAGCCTGTCCTCATAGGAGAGGTGTTCCATCCCTCTGATCGTTTTTGTGGCCCTCCTCTGGACCCACTCCAACAGATCCTTGTATTTCTTGTGCTGGGGACCCCAGGGCTGGATGCAGTACTCCAGGTGGGGTCTCACCAGGGTGGAGTAGAGGGGCAGAATCACCTCCCTCGACCTGCTGGCCACACTTCTTTTGACGAAGCCCAGGATGCGGTTGGCTTTCTGGGCTTCAGACACTGTCTGAATTTGACTACAGCCTAGGGAGAACTGTGTTCTAGACATGGTATGCTGTGCACTTTTCATCCAGCGCTCTTAGTGTATTGACAAACATTTAAAGTTTAATGCCAGAAGACAGTTCTGGCATTAAATAACTGTTTTCACTATTCTACTAGGAAAACAACCACAGGTTAATTCATATGGGTACAGTACCACAAAAGGCCAATGACTGACTTGGAAATGCAGCCCAAGATATTGGTGCCCTAAATTTGTATTTCATCTCCATTAGAATTCTTTCTTTGCTCATTGTCTCTCTGACTTCTGACTCTTTTGTAAGTGTTTCATAAGGGTGTATTTCTTGTTTTGCACTGAATTCAGGCAGCTAGAGTCCATGGATAGTTAAAACTTGATGTAGGCGTTACTTACAGACTTGGAAACATTTCCTAAGTAAATTGTGTCTTCATTCCCAAGGCCCTCTTTCCTGGAACATTTGTCTGCTAGGTCAAGATAAACGCATTGAGAACTGGACTCGATGTAACCATCTACCGTTGGCTTGATAGATGCAATTGGATTGACAACTGTGATTTGGCTGGAAGGAATTCTGTGGGAGTAGGGCAGCTTGCCACCAGCCATAAATGTGGTCATGAATGTCTAGCAGGGTGAGCAGAATGAAAAGATGTGAGGAATCTCATAAAATGGAAAAGAAAGTCAAAAGAACTCAATTTGGCATTTAATGAACTTGCTCAGTCAACTTTGCTTACACTGGTGAAATCTTGCTCCAGTGGCTGAAGGCAGAACTCATAGAACCATTCCAGGTAACTCAGTCTCAGTGCAGTCTCGATGAATATATTTAGCAGTTAACTGGAGTGATAGCCTCCCTTTCAAGTTTTCTTAGTTTTAAATGAGCTTTCATTCTATATACAAAGTCTTTAAAATAGCCATGCGTTTTGATCCTTGGGAGTTACTCACCATATCTTTTCCCTTCTTCAGGCACGTTATCTTTCTTTCCCAAAGTGCCATGAGACTGCCGTTTGGTTTGCAAAAACTGATTTGTGCAAACAGAACACTTTCCAAAAGCAGTAAAAAGATCTGTCAGTGGATTTTTAGGAGCTGGATGACTCCTCGCTTCTAAATCCTTATCATGGTTTGTGCACCGTGTACACATCAGTCTGGTCTTCAGAGTGCAATTATGAGTGGAAGGGATAGAGTACACTTTCTAAGAGGAGATGCACTGAACAATCTCATTAGCTGCAGTTCTTTATCATTTACATAACCTAACAAATGGAAGGTGATATAGGAATGCCTTTTTTTTTTTTTTTTTTTTTTTTTTTTTCCTCTTGACCCTTCTATCTTGCTACTGTTCAGTGTTAATGCAAGTTTTTCTTTAGGAAATGTGCATTGCAGGAGAACTCCAACTCTGTTTCAGAAGACAAGTTGTTCAACATTGGGCTTACGGCTCAAACCAGCAGCTCTTTCAGCTGAAAGAGCTCTTGTTGAGGACAAAGGAGGATAGCAAACATCTTCCGCAAGAAGAACGTAAAGTTTACTTGTTTAGTGTTGAGATGACTATAAGTAGAATAGAAGTGAATGAAATTATTTTAACTTTCTGTGAAGTGTGCTTACGACCTTTGAAGTTGTAAATAGCAAGATTGTTTTCCTCTGAAGTGGTTTTCAGTTTTTGCTTCCCCTCTTTTAAAAGTTTTGGTTTCTTTCACTGAAGATGTTAATCATGGCGTGTTGATTGACACCTGTTTATTCAGATACACAGGTGTGCTTTCTAAAATACTTAAAACACTGTGTGAATCTATGAATATAAAAAATTACTGTGTGACAGTTTATTGCTTTGGTGTATAGACCTAGTAAGAGTCAATGACCAAGCAGAAAAGTTGTCTGGCTTCTGTTTTGAGTTTTACCATAAGCACAAAAGCATTCCACTTCAGCTAATTCCCTGCCTTGTGACAAAGAATGATATAACCCACTGGTCAGCTATGTTATTTCAGGTCCCTCTCTGAGCTTGATTCACAGAAATACGAGTTGTTATAGATCCTGGTCTAGGGAAGGCTATACTAAGTCCCGCTGTAATGCAGTAACTCGAGTTAGTAGCCTTGAAGATTGCCTCCTTCAGATTCCTACCCATCAGACCAGAGTCAACTGTGACAGTAATGAATTGCTGATTTAAAAAATAAATTAAAAAGACAGAGTATAGCTATTAAGTCAACCTCTTTATTTGCCTCTGCTTCAAATTTACAAACTGTGAGTAGTGTCATGCCTTAGGCACAATGGTTTCACTGGTGATTTCATTAAGTATGTATGTTGTTCTTATTCACATATTTGTCATATTAGATCAAAAACCTTCATTGTTTAGATAGTTGAACTAAAGCTAGCCTCCAAGTCCTAATTTGCAAGAAGGATGCTTTTCATCAAACTTGCAGCTTTTCATAGGGGCATTGCTCATAAAATTGGAATTCTGCAGCCAACACAGGCCTTAAAATATTGCAAAATAAAACTGAAGCGCATTGTCAAATATAATACAATTTTAAATGATTATAAGTGAAAGCAATATGAAGATTTAATTATTCATTTCAGTGTGTGCTTGTTTTTCCCCTAGGTGGCATTGGCAGGGTCGTCAATGGTGCTTTCATGGTATTGAAAGGTCATCGGTCAATTGTAAACCAAGTCCGGTTTAATCCTCACACTTACATGATCTGTTCTTCTGGCGTTGAAAAGATTATAAAGGTAAGATTAATTATCAGAAAATGTGTTCTTTCAATATTTCAGGAAGAAATGTTTTGTTTTGCTCAGCATTGTTCTTTTCCACACCCGTCCTGTCTTCTCATCGTATTCATTTGTAAAGTGATATGTTTCATTTGCTGGCTAAACTGATGCAAATTTTTAATTGGGCATTTTAACTTTAAACTCCGTTTCAATTTTAAAGGTTTTAGAGATAAGGAATAAGATCAGAATTTCCTGGATTTGTACCTTGAAAAAAGAATTTTTTTTCCAGTTTCATTCTGTGCATAACTGAAGTATCAAGCAAACAGTCCTTCTCAGGAGAGTTTGATCACAGCTGTAACGTGTTCTCCTAAGACTTCTGGTACTTTGGGCTCAAATTTAATAAAAAATCTCTCCAAAGAGTGTCATTGAGCCTTAGCCTAGCCTGACCTAGCTGATTTTGGCCCAAATGCTGCCTCAGAAGCCCTTCTATAATTTTTGTACACACTTCTGCTTTGAATCAATTCAATGTACCTTCCTGTGGCTTCCAGAGGAAACAGGACTCTTAATACCTTCCACAATATGTGTTTTCTGAATCCTCTAACAGTGTAGAGTATTTTTAGAAAGTTTGTACCCTTTTTTACGTGGAATATAAAGAGATAACAAAGTTACGTTCTAAAACTTTCTTTCCTTAAGGAAAGACAGCCAATATTGTGGGAGCAAGGCAGAAACTTTTTCATCATTTCTAAAAGCAGAGGTTGAGGGTGGGGAGGCGGAGGATTGTGCTACACTAATGCACTCTGCGTTCTGCTGCCATAGAAATTTTGCTGTAATTTAGATCTATCAACAAGATGAAAGAAAGCAGAACAATTTAATTTTTAAGTAGGATAATGAGAACTGATGCTGCTTCTAACTATTTGTTGAATGACTTAATAAAAGTCTTACCTGCATGTGGCTATAAATTAGGTTGTTTGAGAATTAGTAAATGCTTTAGTCAGCTACAAATTGGCTGAATGAACTTGTCCTGCAAAGGAATAAACATTCCTTTAGCAGTCTGCAACTTATGGACCAGAACTGGCCTGAAACCCTGGGACCATGGCCCAATGCCCAGCTGCATCACTTACATTACAGCTACTATCAGCATTTGGGTTCTGATTGTAGTTCAGCTTTCCTTCTGTCTTCCACTGGTACTTTAGTTTTGCTTTTCTTTTTTCTTCACCTGTGTCCCTCTGACAGATTTGATCACAAATCTATCAAATACAGGGTTTGAACAAAAGTGCATCGAACAGTCTTAGCAGCTCACCAATTTTTCAATTTCCAAGCAGTCAAACTGTCACTGTTGAACAACAGTTTTGCCAGAGACTTTTTTTTTTTTTTTTT
>VYXH01005424.1:86664-121723 GCA_013397275.1 Burhinus bistriatus
AAAAAAAAAAAAGGAAAAAGAAAGTATTAAAGGCACATAGAGCTTGGGTCTGAAACATTGCGTTTGATTCTCCATTCCATTCTTCAGTGGGTCTGTTTTAGATTGCCAATGGTTCATGCTGTATAAAAATCCAACTTTCTCCTTAATGAGACTGAGTCTAGTGTACCCATACAAGGTTCTGTTTAAAGTAAATCCTTATTAAGACGGTTGACTGAATTACTCTTGTGTGAACATGTGTCGTTTGTTCAGCCAGCCAACCAGGATGACTGCTTTAAGTTTTAATTGTTCTTCTAAGAAGGAATTTTTCCGTACTGACAATTACACATTACAGGCTGAAGAATGATTGAATTAGATCACACTGGTGGTAGCTTGGGGTGTGTTTCTTGTTGAGGAAAACAGGGAAGAAACCTTTCTGGGCCCTTTATTCTGCTTCAGAAACTGAAGAAATACAACCATTAGGGAGGATATTATCAGAACTGACTGGTATCTTTCGAGATGATACTTCATAAAGCACTTACTTCTGAAACAGTTCAGTGACATTATTTTTATGCCAACAGAAAAGCTATAGGAAATGAGCCTCTTTCCAAAATCAACTTTAGACTGTTCCCATGGTGACATTCAGTTTTGTGGGTTTTTTTTTTAAAGAAAAGAACCGAATAACACAGTGTCATCACTATACTAAAATGTGATTGTTTGCCAAGAGGAAGGTATTATGCTGTAGGCCTCGCTCTAACCAAGGGCTATTAAAAATCAGGCATTGAAACGTGCCCTTCTGTGAGCTTAACACATAGAGATTCTTCATTATTATTATTATTATTATTATTATTAGGAATATGGCGCAGAGTGTTGGGATGGATCTTGACTGTGCCCTCCCCTTCCCCCACGTGCCTACTTTTGAGAGGCAGTAGGCCAAAGAGAAAATAGCAGAAGAATGGATAATGTAATTGGTGCGTGTTAACAGCAACACTTGGTAAAGTGCTTTTTCAGCAGTTTTCTTAGCCCAAAGCTTAAAATAGGTTGGCACTGGAGATCAGGGTTGGTTTTCCACCACTGTGCTGCAAATATGTAAAACCTGCAGATTGGTAGGTGGATTCAACAGAGCTCTGTGTGTGTAAGGGAGAGCTTCAGAGAAACGTCCCCATGTGTAAGGGCACAGGGACTCCAAGTCTGGCAATCAGAACTTGAGCAAGAGCGTACCTCTGGCTGCCGGCTGCTATGAACTGGCATACTGTTCAGGTGGATGGAGTCCTTTCTTGCCTGGGCTCTGTTTTTAATGGAATATCTAGTGAGACCTCTTAGTTCAGGCACACTAGAATTGGCGGAATCGCACTTGCTTCCCTAGCAACAAGGTAAGAGGAGTCAGTGCGTGAAGGGAAAAGAAACCACCTATAAAGGACACGAAAGCTATGTGTTTGTGCCTTGCAGTGCTGACAACAGAAAAAGAGGCTTCTTTTGACCCCGGTAATTGTCACAGGCTTTCAAGCCCAGTACTGGGAGAGGGCTAGATTATTTTAAGGAATAGGAGGGTTTTGCTTTCAAAATGACTCTAGCAGTACACTGCTGTAAAGCACTGGTTTCAGAATAATTATTTCATATACACAGCTACCTGGTACCTGGGGAAAAAAGGTAGATGCCCTCTTAAAACACAATGAAAGTAAAGGAGTGCTTCAGAAGGGATGCTGGGAGGGAAGGGTATGGGAGGGAAAGTGAAGAACACTGAAAAATTTTCTTACAACTATTGTGTGCTGTAGGCTATTTCCCCATGCTTGGTCAGCTTTGCTAAGTGAGAACTTGGAATAAGATACAATGTCGTATTTAAGAAGCATGTAAGATGGCTGAAAGAGAAAGGGATGTTTTCAAACACAAGTGAAAGTGGCAATAAGGACAAGCTGATACATTGTTACCTTATTGAAAATAGTGTTCTGTACTGATTATATTTTAGATCACTGCAATCAGGATCACTATAGGAGTGTTCTCCTTGGTTGTATAAACACCTTATTGTAAATGCTGGGGTTTAGCCAAAAGCTTGAGGTTGCTGAGTGGAAAGTTGTTTATTATTATTTTATTTTTAAAAATTTCTTGACTTTAGAAAATCATCTCAGCTGCCACTTCTTCTGCCTTCCTCTGAAGAATGCCCAGATTGCTGGTGAATGAGCATCTCCACTCTCCTTTTACATGGTCATCTTTTCTCAGTGTTTTCTCAAATGCCTTGTGGTCTCGTTTTCTGGTTCTTTTGTTTTCAAAAGCAGAATAAGAGCTCCCGGGCTTGGTGTTAACGTTCTCTACAGGCTCTGGGCATGAAGGTGTGCTGTGGTTTCCCCAAAGACAGCCTCCCATGCTGTCTGCATGCGTGTTACTTCTAGTTTCTGTCAAGCGGGAGGAGGAAGGTAGGCTGCAATCTTAACCTTTTGTTCACAGGAAATTTCAGTGCACACAAGAACTGTAGCTTCCGAATCAGTGGTTTCACCTTCTGACATAAATAAATGTTATCAGCGCTAGGCAGCTGCAGTATCTGGAAAAGACCAAAAAAAAAAAAAAAAGGCAAGCAAGCAGCAGCATGCCTGCTGCAGGTTTCCAGCAATGAAAAGAGCTGCTCTTTGTAGGTTGCTTTGCTTTGTCATTGATGCTGTGCATCTGCTGGCTCTCCCCTATGCCGGGTTGCTAACTGTGCCGTGCACCGGCGGTGTCCTGGGCTGCTAGATGTGAGTGTTGCTGTATGTTTGGGATTGCCACTCCCCCTTTCTGGGGAAAGGGAGTAAGCTGTTCAGTGGAAAATCTTACAAGTTTATCTGAAGAGATTTCACCTTCTTTAGTAATCTGTGCCATGTACTTAGAAACGAAAAGGTTGTGTAAATATTGAACTACCTTGTTAGTTAGCCACTATTTACTTACCGTGCAACTTGTTATGGCAGGAAACTTGCTAGGCCAGGTTGTACAGTTCATCTCCAGAAAACCTTATCAGTGGGAAATAAAAACTCCCTTACATCTCTTCATAACACTTTGGACAGAGAAAGATTGATCCTTAAAGAAACTCTTTTTTATATTCCTACAAGCTATGTATTTGCTTATTTCAGCTTTCTCCATTTAAAGCATTAATGTCAAACCACCCCATTTGTGAGAGAGTCCAAGCTGACTCTTCTTCTGAAGCAGGCAAGCATGAGGCTTTTCTGGGCTGGGGTATTCACCACTTTCAAAGATGCAGGAGGATACGAGATCTATCAGCCAAAGTTCTGGGTTTTTTCCAGCTCTCAAGTGATCCTCTTCCCAAACCTGGCAAGTCTTCTCCAAGGTGAGTGGCTCAATGGAGATCACTCTTTGCTGTTGAGGAGCAGCTCTCCCAGGCAAAGCACATGCAGAAAGGTACAGCTGCCTTGAGAAGGGAAGAGCACAGGGTTTTGACCATGGGCATACCAGTTGATTGCAGTATGTTCTGAAATCCAGCTTGTCTCAGCTGGAGTAATAACTGGGAAGGACAACTTATTTCAGAACTTTTTCTTCTCCAAAAATTGCAGTGGATTCCGCCCCGCCCCCCCAAGTTTTGTAATAGAATAAGTGATTGAAACCTGGTCCTAGTCTCGGTTTTAAGCCATGTCACTTGGTAGCTAGAAAATCACTTTTCCTCAAATATTTAAAGAAGATAAATGCAGTTAGGACTACTTTTGAGGTCTTTGTATGTTCCTGCATTGTCACATCCGAGTGAATAGATAGGGGTCTCTTGCTCACTGTGGCCATCGGAAGCTGATGTGGCTCGATATTACTAAGGTCTTGGGATGCTTTCACTTTCAGTTATAATTTATTTTACTGTTTGTGGACAAGAGCAAGATGGGATTTTTGTTATGTCTTCATTGAGTTAAAATGCTCCATGTTAGTGCATTTTCATCTCTTTTTACAGGCAGTACTGTGGAGAGAGGTGCCCTTTACACCTGATGCTTTCTGTCATCTTTACCCACTCAGATTCTCCAAATGTTCTTGCCAAACTTGGGAAGGTCAGTGCTTTGCTGCGGGGTCTGCCGAGTACCAAAGAGTAATGCAAATAGCTGCAACAACTGAATGTGCATATGCACCTAGTTCTTTGGGAATTCTTTAATAAGCTAATTCTAGCACATATATAATTTATAAAACACATCAGCGCATTCCTGCAGCTGTGTCAGGGTGCACTACTTAACCCCGCTAATGCTGTCCTAACATGAACAAGAATTGTGTTTCAAACACCTACTGTGAAAATGGCAATTCTTTAGGGAAAAACAAAACTAAACAAAAAACCTAACAAAAAAACCCCACTGGTGATGGCAGATGCTAGGTTTGCCAAAGTGGTTGTGCAGGTCAAAAGCGGTGAAATACCGTTAAGAGATGTCAGTGTGTTGTGTTGTCATCGGAAGTAAGCAATCTCAATTTGATGCTTGTACTCTGCCTGAGTCAAGTCAAGGACTTGAACTTGGGTCTCCTGCCTTTCACTTGAGTGTCCTAAGCATCCTAAGCATCAGCCTATTGCATTATTCAGGAGTGGGCTTTGTTCTTCTTTTGTCTGAAATGCAAAGGGGAAAGGAAGTGGAAACAGTTCCCCAAATACTGGAGCGGGGCCTTGAGCCCAGCTCTGCTGGTTTGTAGTTTGCTGAGAAAATGCCAGAGGATTCTCTTCCTCCCTTCTCCACCTTGTGTGATCTCCTTTGGCACAGAGAGCAAGAGGGAGGTGCTGACCCAGCCTTGTATGCATCCCATTTGTCTTGAACCTGGGAGAACTGTCCTTTCCAAATTGGCTAGAGTGTGTATGGGGTTTTTTATTATTATTATTATCCTGTAGCCTCATAATACCAACCTCCTAAACAAGCACCCAAGCCAGTGAGCTGTTTGTTCTGGGATATGGCTGGCAGGCTCAGCTTTCCCATCTCATGAATATTTCTCTGTCCAGTTCTAGTCTCAATTATCAGTCAGCACCTCTGGAGCTGCTGCACAGATGTGGGTTGGCATTGTCGCTACTTTTAGAGCTGATCGCAGTTGCTCCTTTGCTGAAGCTGCCATTTGCACACTGGCTGTTTGGAAGTAGGTGGTGCAAATGAGCAAAAACGTTTTGTATGTTCCTATAAATAGGCAAAAACCTGCCTGAATTTGAACTTTTGATGGGGGACCAGCTCCTTCGCAGCCAGGCAATGCCTCTGGCTATACGCCAAGCACTTTTGTGATTGGGTGCTTCAGGAGTTGCTCGTTTCTAGGTGGAATCTACCCCTGGGACCACATTACTACAAGCCAGTGGTCTGCAGCGTTTTACTTCACAAACCACGGCTGCTTATAGCAGTATTAACAGCTGAAACCACCAGCTCCTACTTACTTCCAGGGTTTGCATTCTGGTCATTTCCAAATGGTCAAACCATATGCTCTTTGGGAAAGTCTTGGGTGTAAGTGTTCTGCTTCCAGAACGAAGACCAAAGGGGTCAAGTTCTGCTTCCCTGAAACAAAACTTGCTTCAAGGAAATCCTGATGCATCTTTTTAGAGAGCTTTGGCTTTACCTCAGCATTCAAGGTTAAACACTCATGAGATACCTTTTGAACTCTTTAAAATGTGGATATACGGCAGAAAGAGAAACAGCATGAGCTTCAGAACTGAATTCTGTCAGGGAAGGAGAAAGGAGTTGAAATGTATTTAAAAATAAGCAAACAAAAAAACCCCTCCATACCCTAAATACCCATTGGGTTCTGCATAAAAATTCATCACCTGCTTCTAAATCTGGATCCTAAAAGCCTAAGCGTTATGTTAACAGAAGTGACTTATCACACTTGAGCTTGGACAACTGAAGATCACTGATCCCTAGCAGCCAAGAAGCCACAGCCGTGCCTCGCAGCGCACTGCCGACGGGCTGACCACCAACGTGTGACCCAGCAGGGATCACTTCTGTCTGCAGCTTGCAGGGAACGAAAAGAATGCTTGTTAGCAGCAAGGTTGTCCCTGATTTTGACCGGCTGACTCTGTCTCTTCTGTTGTTCAGCTGTCTGCTTTAGCTTCGTATCACCTGGGACTTGCTGAACAAAGATCCCTGGAGGAAACGACTTCATTTTCAGTTGGTGTTTGCCTTTGGGCCTTGGAAGGAAGTTTTGAGGCTTCATTTCAGGGTGATCTTTATGCAGCCTGTTAAAATGAGGAAAGAAAACTAATGCATCCTTGCAGGAGGAACAGAGAATTCCAAGGCAAGAGCCTCCTCTAACTCACTCTTCCCCTCTGAGGTTTCTACGTCTCCTTAAGGAGCCCTGTACCTTTTTATTCCCTCTAGGATCTAGAGAGACTTGCAGTGTTGGATGCCTAGAAAGCAAAAATGAAACTGTCCCCCGTTCAGGATGCTGCAACACTCTTTGCTTCAGTGGCATTTCCAGCATATGATGGCCAGATTTGGCATTTCCCAGCTTGGATTATATCCTTACATACAATTTTCTCCACAGCATGAGAAAAGTCTGCTTCCCACCTATCTAAGTTTGGAGGGAGAGAAAGGAAAGATGATCTAGGCTTTAACGGTCTTGGAATGAAAGGAAGTAACGTGTGTCAAGCTGTTTATAAGCCCTCTCTAAACTCTCGGTATTCCCAAGGTTTGCCTTTCCCACAAGCTGACTCCGCTGTGCAATGCACTTACCTGCACGCAGGGACGACGGCAGCGGCAGTCCTGTGTTGCCTTTTAGTGCAGCATGAGAACTGAGAATTGATTCAGTATGTCCAACAAGGCAGATCTCTAGTCTTTCCATAAAGAAGCTTTTTTTAGCTCGTACATGTTTCTGATGATGTGGAAGACTTATTTTTAAGCTGGGAAAGTCTGTAGCAATGTTTTGAATTCCTAAATGGCTGACCAACTAGGATAATCCATCTGACCAACGGTGGAAGCAATTTACAGCCTTAGATGGAGATTTTTTATTTACTTATGAATACTTTTAAAGTCAAAACTTTTGCCGTTTGTCACCCAACAGGAGGGCTCTTCACCTTTCATCTCCCGTGTATTTGGCCAGGAAGGGCGTATTTTCTCACTCCCTCCACTGATGATATAGATGTAAAAGATACAGATCTTTTGTGGCCCAACTTCCCAGCAGTTAATGAACATGTTGGGACAGTAGATTGTCTTGCTAGAGACGCACAAATTGCGGCAGACAGCAGGAGGAATGGCTCATTAATCACTTCCCTACGCTCTTAAGTTGAAAACCTGCACAAACATCGGAAGGTTTCAGTCTGAGTGACACATCTTGAGGTCTCCTGCTGCCGGGCCTGAAATACCTTTGGTGTTTCTACAATTTTATCCTGTAGTTTCCAAAGTCAGTGTTTGTTTCCAGCCGAAGGGCAAGTCTACTTTAGTCTTGCTCTTGCCAGATGAAAATTATTACAGAACTCGAAGTGAGTGTATTGCTTAGCTGCTTACACTTGTGAAGTTTAAACTAAATGAAGTTTAAACTAAATGAAATCCTCAGTTGATCATACTATAGAACAACTATACTGCCTAAAAGAAAGGGTTTCATCTGTGTGCAGCTGGGGAAAAATCCCATTTAATCTGCAGACTCTGAGTGAGAAGGAAGCTGATGGTTTCATGAGCAGCTGAGCTCTGCTAGCATGAAACTGCTGCAGAAGGGAATCCTCTTCTCCAGGTCGGAGGCACGCAGTCCTGGGCTTCTCGTGGGAACCGGTTCAACTTCTGAAGCTGGTGGAAACCTGTCAGGTTTCTCCTGGGTTAGCGTGCTTGTTCACCCGCAAGGAAAACCCTAGCAGGAGCAGCAGGAGTGTTTGGTGGAAGCCAGGCTGGAAGGGGGGTACTCTGCCTCCCGTCATCAGTGAGAAGTGGGGTGTTGCCCTGTTGAGGAGTGATTTACTGGGGAGGGAGGGGAGTCACTAAGGACTCCATTTTCCTCCCTTCCTGATACCACTTGATATGACACCCTTCCTTTTCACTTCAGGATGCAAAAAACCCTGTTTCACTGCTGCTGGTAGCAGGATATAGTGTAGCTGTGGCTTCTTTCCCTCCAGCCCCGACTTAGAACAGTTTTAGGACATTTTCCTAGAAAGTCCAAAAGCCACACCAAGAGACCTGGGTACTGGTGGTTTGCAAATAAGCTTGGATTCAGGGGCAGTAAATACAGTAATAAAATACGTATTTCTAATGAGCAAACAGCAATAAATATGAATTAGAAATAAGGAAATGTGGGCAAGTAATGAGGGAAACAAAGGTCCCAAGGAAAAAAAAAGTGGAATAAAGGGCAATTAAATCCAGATCAGAAAGAACCTCTTGTTTGCCCAGGATTAGCTGAAAGTGCAGTTTGTCTGCAGTAAGGCAGGGTGGGCAGCAGTGTGCAGCAGGTGGGCAGGATCCCCAGGTGAGATGCCCCCATCACAGGAAAGCCAGGAAGCAGCTGCTGCTCTTGCTGGGTATCTTCAAACCACCAGGAGCAGATAATTTGCACTCAGAAGTTTTCAACTACCCCCACGGAGAGGTCTCTGAACCGCTAATATAGCGGGGGATTTTATTAACAGGCCTTGGAGTTTAGGGGAGCTCTGGGGGACTGGGAAGCAGGCATGGAAATGGGATGACCTAATTCCAATCCCCTTGGCTTGCTTTCAGCGCCAGCAGAACAATGGAAGGCTTGATATGGGACAAGAGCTGAAAAAGAAGCAAGAAAATATCGTGGCTAATTAATCGTGCAAACCGATAGGGAATGGCATTGAAAATGGACTGTGTTGAGCTAAGTGTATTTTATGAAATTTCAAGTTCAGCTGATAAGTGTAGAAGTTGCAATAATGCTTAGGCTCCTGGAGAGGTGTTTTCAGTGTTGAAAGGTCCGAGCGTTGTCTGTTAACCCAGAGCAACGTACAGTCAGTGTGTTCAGCATTAACCAACGTTGAACCCGAGCAGGGAATCATTAGAGACACTTTTAGTGGACTGCAGAGCCTGAAATGGGGACCAATATATCTATTAATATCTTTATTAATAGTTGGGCAACACACACAAGTGTAACTATGTCCTTTGCAGCCTGTAGTACAAGCAGGAAAGGTACGCAGTGAGTAGGATGGGGCTTCGCAGCCCGTCGTGCCGAGCAGCCCATCCCAGATCAGGCTCTGTTGCCTGGGGCGCCCCAGACCATCTCAGCACCTGTGGGTCCATACGAGAAGTGAGCAAAAGACGTGGGTGTTTCTATGTACTGCTTAGATACAGATGTTTAACAGCCCGAGAGCACCACTCGAGAAGACAGCGCTGGGGCGGTGAACCAGTGCTGAAGGCCCAGAGGTGCCATCAGCAGCCAGGCTCAGCCTCGCAAAGGTTTGGTCTCATTCATCTTGACCCTCAAGCGACAGCCACCACCGCACGGAGATCCCGTGAGATATCTCACAAGGCTGCTGGATGCCGAGAGCAGGGTGGAGGGACTGACCACGCTTGAGGCGTTGCGCCAGGGCTTGTGTCCTTGCTGAGGCCCCCCCGGGCCGGGCCTAGTAGGAGGGAACTGAACGCGGCACAGGCTTCGGCAGAAGCTGAAGCAGAAGCTTCTCTCACAGAGAGAAGGCGGAAGTGGGAAAAATGTTTTACGTATTCAACTGACTTGGGTTGTTTTCATTTGCCTGTATGTGTTTATATTCTATGAAAATGTATAGCTATGCACACGCACATGCCGGGCTGTTTAAGCACGCTCGCTGTGGCAGCCTCGGTTAAAGCCGTGGCCTGCTTGCAGGAGGAGAGCAGAGCCATCCTCACGCCCTGAACCGGAGCGCAGGGAAAAGCTTTACTACTGTGCTTTACAGACTATCTCGTGGGCTGCAGGAACCCCTATCTTTTACATCCTACACGTGATAAAAGGGTCTGGTATTTGGAAGGCTGGGCCTGTCGAAGATTAAATAGCTGATTTGTACAACATGGTGGTGACTCACGAGGCAGCTCGATTGGGAGCTGCCTCTCGGTGGGTCGGGGAGGACCGATGAAAGGAAAATAGAGCTGATGCTGATGAAGGAAAGCATCTTTGATGCTGAAGAACCTGGATGTTGCTTGTTACCAGAGACCAAACTTATTTAATTGCTCATTTAAGCCAAACCTGGGCCCGTTTCTTGAGAAAAAAAATAGCTGTTAGACAAAAGATAAATCACAAGGCTTTTTCTCTTTGCACTCACCTACTGCTTGTGCTGGCTTCTTAATAGGCTTCTGCGAGAGAGAAGATGCAAGTCCCGAGATAGCCCCGGCTGCTGGGAGCTGGTTAATGGGAATGCTACGCCTTGCTTCACCCCGTCTTCTGACTCGGGGGGCCAAGGTGTGCCCGCCTGGCTGTGCGGAGAGGCCACAGGGATCTCCTCCCCCTTAGCGAAGCAGTGTGGGGCTGGAGACAAGCTGCTACGGGAAGCTGGCAAGTTAAGAGGAAACCTAACACATGGATCTGATGTCATGGACAGTGTAAGCATGGGAAAGGGAAACAGAGCTGGGGGACTTGGGTATGGGAGGGACACAGCCAGAAAAGCAGGAATTTGTATGGTTGAGGGGTATAAAACAGGCGACTCGATGCTACCTTTTCCTAACATCCTTTAGGAAAACTAAATGAAAATAGACTCCAAGCAGTTTCAGTGATGCCTGCAATTTAGTTGCCGTGCTGTTGATCACCTTGGCTGCTGCAGCACAAGTCAACCCTGGGGGTTTCTCACAAAGACAAAAGTTTGCCCGCAGCGCTGTGGCTGGGTGGCTGCATGATGCTGACTCTTCTGCATCTTCTGCAGCTGTACCACAGAGACATTAGCAGTACAGACATTTGTCCCTGTAAATCTTGTATTAAACAGCCCAATTTCCTGCTGCAACTTAATGGTGCGATGTGTAATGCTCTGCGGAGGTGAACATGCACCTGCTTGATGTACTGGAGAGGCAAGCAGAGGGAGGAACTCCTGAAAAAGCATTTTGAATGTCATTTCAGGTAACAATGCTGCGTGCATCCATGAGAAGCTACGTTAAGCCCGTGTGAGCCATTCCTAAGGTACTGCAGCCGGCTGGTCCGGTTGCCTGCTTTTTAGGTGAATGTGAAAACCACATTTGCCTTGAGTTACAAAGACAAAAGCCCCTTTCAGCCCGTTTTCTTACTAAGGCAGGTTGTGATTCTTCTCTTTTGCAGTTTCTTTCCACTGTTCCCCCACCCCTCATGCTGCTGCTCAGCCTATGCTCTGCCGAGTGGGCAGCTGGAGCCAGCCATGCTGGCAGCACCCTGCCAGATGGCAACAGGAGTTTCACCAGTGCCAAATGATGACCAGATGAGGAGATGGAAAAGACACCGACAATAGTGCAAATTCGATCGTAACTTCATCGAATACTGTCTCTGAGGGGCCCCTCGGGGCACTGCACTGGGGCCATGCCATTTCTCGTTACTCCAGTCTCAAACTGATGTTTTCAAATTTATGAATGCAGACAGCTCTCTGGAGAATAACCGCTTCTATATTGGTGACAGTCTGAGGAAAGATGGGATATACAGATGTCTTGACTACAGAATCTCTTCTGTGTTATGCTTGCATGGTAGTATTCAGTCTTCGAGACATAGTCAACTAATTCACTAAACAGTCATGGTGATGTTCGCCAAGTTTATTATACACTTTGTTATCGGTTCATCTTTGAAAAGTAGCAGCTTGAGGATCATTCTCCAAAAACTTGGATTTTGTTTAAGGTCATACTTAAGTACCTTCAACAAACCAAACTGATTTAAGTTCCTTTCTCATGAAAACTATGATGGGGGAGCCGATTTAATCAGTCAGAGAATTCATCATTGCATAAACAGAGGAAGAGACTGAATTAGCGTTAGTGAGAGATCTATGAATGTTCCTGGAGAAATTTTATTACTTTAAATGCAAAGAGCTGACTCTGGGGCCTGGCTTTTTCTCTTTAGCTCTGTAACATTTCCCAGTGGAGAGCACTCCATGATGAATAATAACTCAGTTGTTCTTCTTTTCTTAAATAAATCTAATTTTTTTCCCATGCAGGAAGTGGAATCAAATTATAGGTATCACTCATTCATCCTTTTATAACTCGTGTAATATTAACAAGACAATGTCCTGCTGGTGAAGAAAGCAGCGTGCTTGGCCCTGGGCAGTCAGTAGAAGAAGGTGGAAGTATCTGATCAAATTACTCAGCTTCCCAAAGAAATCATTGTTAGGTGATGAGGATAATTACCCATTCCTTGCCTCGTTCTGTCCAGGTTGTTCTTAGCCATGGAAAATCACAGTGGCGGAGGAGCGATGCTGGACCGGGGAAGATGGCCGCTGCTGAGCATGAGGATGCCACTGAGGCAGTGGGCTGCAATAACCCGTCAAAGTAAGTACTTGATAATCTCATACATATCTTGGATTCTTCTATAGGGCTTAAAGCATGTCACCACATACATCTTGAATTATATATGAATAGCTGATTGAACATAGCATATCTGTGTAACCACAGTGTTATCCATCCGCCTCAGAGCTGTCGGCTCCGCCAGATGGGAAACGTCTGCTCCTGCATAGCCCGTCTGCAGTCTGTGTCTTCCTCCTGTGTCAGAGATCCCAGTTGCTGCCAAACTGGTGTGGCCTGTGTCCCAGCAGAGGAGCTGGACCTGCTGTAGGAGAAGGAAAAGCTCAGGTATGAGTGGTCCACGGGCGTGAAAGGGCTCCCGTTCCTCCCTCCTGCCCTGGCCAGCCTCCCCCAGTGTTTAGTAACACACTGGCCCTGGGGGCAGGTGGCACCCCCAGAGCAGCAGGGTGCTGTGGCACGGTGTCTTTTGGACCACTGCAGTCACAGGTAGCTGGGGAGGACGGCTCCTGGCTCTCTCTGTGGCAGGGACCTGGCTGGGGCCTGCCAAGAGGCGGCTGCTTGTGCTTTTACGCAGCTTCGCCAGTTAAAGCGGGGAGAGATGTGGACCAGCAGTGTGGCAGATGGGTGGCAGGGTGGGTAGAGCCAGCGTGTGCCACGCCAGCCCATGGGCAATGCTGGGTGAATGGTGTTGGTCCTCTCCTTCCCTTGGACGGGGGCTCTTGTCCCCCAACAACGGTGTCGGCGTTCGGGCAGGTGCTGACCCACGTGCGGGCAGCCCCTTTCAACCCCTTTGCAGCCTGCGTCCCACGGCACCGTCCACCGCAGCCAACTGAGGGGTGGAGGGCTCTGCGCTCAGGTTGGAGCGCACAGACTCTCTTGGGAAATAAAACATCACTGGCCAAGGGTTGTGCCTGGGGACTTTAAAAAGTGGGTTTGCAGTGAAGCAAGGTAGGGGTGGCCCTGGTCTTATGGAGGTGGACTCTGGGCAACAAACATGGGCACAGTCCAAGCCCCTCTCCTCCCCTGTGCCTGCAGTGGATGCAGTAAAAAAAACACCAAATAAAGATCTCTTCTACCTTTATTCCTTGTGAAAAGCTGCTAGCAGGTCTGTAAAGAGTACGTGCAGGACTAGGGCTGCCCGACCTACCTGCAAGGGCTGGTGCCCTCAGCCATGCAGATCAACCCAACCTTCACACAGGGTCAGGCAGAGCACGTTCCCAGCAGACGGGCTCAGCACCCCTTCCTGAGCAGGGTGCTCTTCTTTCATAGTCCCCAGCCCTGGGGAACTGACCCAGTCTGACCCCAGCTCCCTGTTTATTTCAAGTTTTATAGCTTTAGAAAGATTCTTATCTGATGATCTAGACCTACTTACACCCCAGTGCTGTGTAGTAACATTCCACCAGCACTAAGCAATATTTCATACAGGGACCAAACTTGCTGTCTGAGTTCAGAAGCTCTTCACTATTGCGGTAGCAGATCTCTCAAAATCTCTCTTAAATATTTCTTTTGCATCGTGTCCAGAAAATTACATGATCTGGACTTTTCTGGACTAGATAAGTGTGAAAGTGACTGCCTGTTTCCCTGGCTGTCTTCTCCACATGGGGCTAAAACCTCTATCCATGTCCCTGGCAGCTCTGAAAAAACTTGGTGATGGTGGTGATGGCAAAATTTTGGGGGTTTGTGAGTGAGGACCTGCAGCAGGGAAACCAGTTAAAGGTAGCTCTGTAGATCTGCTAAGAAAAGGGAGGGAACGGGGCTCTGGGTCTTTCAGAAGCCAGCTCCTACAGTTGTTCCCATCTCTGGTTATGCAGGTACTTTGGTGTCTCACCTCTGCCTCTGCTGGACAAATGTCTACAGCACTGGATTAAGAAGGATCTTCCTTTCTATAGGGGGGCGAAAGAATGAAAAGTCTGGGACTGGTAACCTTGGAAGAAGATTGAGCACAACATAGGTCATGGTAGCTTGAGCTTCAGTGTTTATGAGATTCAGGAAACTTCACAAAAACCAAGACTGCCTTAAGGTACGCAACAGTCCCATGTGTGCTTGACCACATGGTTCTCCACTTCCCTCTGAACCACCTCGCTGGGGCTGCTACCAGACGAGGTAGACCTCAGGCTTCAATCAGCACGGCAGTTCCCTTGTGCCTTCTGCTAATTGTTTCCCACAACCCTCCCACCTCCCCGGCTGTCAGCCTTATCAACGAAGACAGGCTGGATAGGCTGCAAGGGCAGAGCACCCGTTCCCCAGCTGCTGGTCCTCCTCCACCTCTGCCATCGCAGCTCCTTGGTGAGCTGACATGAATGAAGTCTGAACTCAGGCTGCTTCCTAGCTAAAGGGAAAATGTCTTTCTCCACAGCCAGCTCTGACATCTCTTGTCAGCAGCAGTTTCAAGTTCACCAGATAACCACGCCTGAACTGCAGCCCTGCTTCATATGCTGTGATGCAGGGGCGAGTCCCTGGGGATGGACCTGCGACTGGAGGAGGGCAGCATGTGTCCCTGTGGGGTGGGTGCGTGGCTGCTGCTCCTGCAGACTCCTCGCAGGAGGGCAGGCAGCCATGTCCCCCTGTGCTGCCCATGCCCTGGCCATGGGCAAGCTGCCAGCCGGTTCCTCAGTCTCCCTCTGGAAGGGGAGCAAGGAAACCACAGAGGCTTTCTGTGACCTGCGCCTGAAAGCTCTTTCCCTATCTGACATTGCCTCCTAATAGGATTTGTCTGGTCGATACTGGCTAGTGTGCATGGGGTGAGAGCATTTTTAAATGGGTGTTGAAAACTCTTTTGTGGAGAATTTCCAGCCTGCTTATTGCTCCAGGTGGGAGAAGCCTGGAAGAAAGCCACATGCATGCAACAGTCTAGACATGTTTGATTTCTTTTTGGAATTAAAGAACAGAAGTCCCATAATACCTTTTTTTTTTTTTTTTTTTTCAGCATTCGTACAAGTAGCCAATATAAACAATTCTCTCACTGCCCTGAAATTTGGAGTTGCTCACAGGATGAAGCAGTGACCTCCTGAACCTCTGGGAAGAGTAATATTAGCCTCTGTCTGGTTTGTTGCCTTCTTGGCTTAGGTCTGGTGACTGCAGCCCAGCTGCCCCCAGGACAAGCGCAGGCGCTGTGGTGCGGTGTGTCCCCAGGGTGCTTGTGGGGCTGCTGCTGCCATGAAAGGAGAGGAGATGCACAATGAGATCGCTGAAGTCGAGGACACCCCCCTGCATTTAGGCACCTAACAAACCGGCTGCTCCTCAGATGCAACAGGTTCCCCAGCTCTGCTTCAGTCCACCCGGAGGACTAATCTACCGAGGATTAATCCTGGGATCTGCAACTGGCATTAGATCCCATGAAAGTGTTGACCACAGAGAACATTTTTAGATCACAGCCAAGAGCTGTTGCTCAAGATGGATTTCAAAGTGCCTACAGACACATGTTCATGACAGCAAGCCCCCAGGCTGACTCGCAGGCAGATGACTGCTACTTACAACTGAGGTCACTTCTGAGGTCACCAGCGCCCTCACCACAGACTGGCTTTCATGCAGGAGTGATGGAGTTTCTTGTCACAAAAATGAAATATTAGGATAAGTGTGAAGGAGGCCAGATAAGTAATGCACTTGCTTTCAGGTGCAGACGGGGGTTGCTGGTTCCTCTCGCATTGGTGGTGCTGCTCTTTCAGGCTTTCCTGAGACTTCTTGCCACCATTTTGTTGCCTGGGGTACTGCTGCTGTCATCTCTCCAGCTTGTTTTATAGAACTGGATTTTTCTTTTCTGGGTTTTCTATGCCTTCAATTTTGGTTCTGCCTGCCCACTCAACCATGGTTGGAATTGCACTGAAGAGGCACCCAACAAAGAACACCACAGAGCAGCTGCCCATAGTGATTCAGATGCAGTGGAGGAGATGACAGTTGCCCGAGTTGTAGTCCTGAGCATGGAAATGGCTCAAAAAAGGCCAAAAACATATCGAGTGAAAAGTTCTACTCCGGAGTCAGCCTCCCTGACAGCACAGGGAGGAAGGCTAAATGCCGATAGGTTTGTGTAAGCTGTATAAGCCACTCTATGCAATTAGGAGACTTATTTTTGATAAGCAATTGCAGCTGCCAAGAATGGGGTGCCCATATGTTCCCCATAGTGGTAAGATGAGTGTGGGGAACATAAGAAACTCTTAAATGGGGTGAAGGAATTGTTGCCTTTCAGCTAAACTCTTGTCCTTGCCTCTTAGGACTTCAAGATGAAGAACAGGCCTTTGGATCTAATCAGGACTTAAAGACATATTTCAAGGCTTTCAAGACCTCTGGATTCATTTTAGTCTAATCCCCGTGTAGTTAATTTTACTTCCCAAAGCCCTTTTGCAGGCTTTGTCAAAGGCTCTGTTCTTCCTCGTGACCCACCTCAGGTGTATGCGGTGCTGGTGGGTAACCTTGCAGAGGTGCTGCATCCCACCACAAGCGCCTGGCTCGATTGACTTGCCCATGCTCTGTGGGCTCAGGAAGGCAATTTGGAGTCCCCTGGCCCAAATGTGCAACCCCAAAATGAGCAGTTACTGCTGTTATCATGGCTGAAAGTTCCTTGGGTATCTCTCACTGAACTTCATTTCCTGCCTTGCTCTGGCAAAGCTCCTCGTTTCTATGGCGATGATTTATTCCTTGAAATAGTTGCCATTCAAGAGGAATATCGTGGGTCCTTCTCTGTTGTTGGTTTAATTAAAAATAACCTACTCTTCTCCTGGCGTCAGTCTTGGCTGAAGCAACTAGCGTCCAACATCTCCGATCCACCCTCACCCCCACCCAGAGACAACCCTCCTGCCTCTGCTGCCTAGTGAAGCCCCTGAGGTCTGTCCTTGGCCCTTCCTGACCTGTCCTACACAGAAACCTCACACAGGTGGGTCTGGAAGGAAAACACAGAGAGGAGGAAAGGAGGAACCAGCTGAGCTCTCGCAGGACAGCACTGCGCAGCCCGACATCCATCCAGCACTGGAAGAGGAGCCTGATGCCCTCCATGGCTCTGCCCTTGAGCTTTCCTTGCTGTGAGCGGGGTGGCTTGTGAGAAATAAGCTTTGTGAGAACAGCATGGCCCGTGATGAGATGGTCTATAGTGCATCACTCATCATTGCAGCCTGGATGTTCAAATAAGCTGCCAAAAGGGAGCCTTTCCCATCCTCTCCAGTCTTTGGTTTCCAAACCAGGTATTTTTTCTATGAGTAGAGCAAGGACTTCTAAGCTGAAAACTGGAAACAAAAAAAGAAGGAAGGAAATTAAAAGGGTGAACTCATATTTGGTATATTTTAAAGTGTCCGTTTTATTGGATTAAAGTCTGAATAGGCAGCCTGGTCTCCATACAACAGGGACCATTCGATGTTTCTTGGGACGCTTACTTCTTGCTTTGCATAAAGAGGGAGACAGAGCATCTGATTTCTCTGTTTCATTTTTAAATGCCAATGCTTATTTTGTTAATACATTTACACTCCAGTTTTCCTCACACGTAGTAAAAAAAGGAACACTTTGGGGTTCTTCTAGATAGAAGCACATTAGCTTGGTTGTTTTTCAGGCAGCAGTAGCAGACTTGCGCTCAGAGCCTGGAGTTCAACCATCAGCAAGGAGAGCGAACTTTGGGAAAGTGAATTCCCATCTACAAAATGAATTTCTGATTAACTGCAGAAATTTTCTGACTTGCTGCATTAACTGCAGCCAGCACTGGCTTAGGCTAGGAGAGAGATAAAAATCTATCTACAAAAAATAAAAGTATACAACATAGCCTCCCAAATGCTTTTTGCTCAGGCGCACAAAACAGCATCCCAGGAATGCCAGGTTGCTGGCTAATCCAGAAGGGCAGGTACCAAGTACATTTTCTTCCACAATACTCAGGCTGAGAAATCTTTTAAAGCAGTTGCAGCACCTTTCAAATGAGCAGTGAAACTCATCCTTATAAGGTGGGAAAGCTCCGTGTTCTGCTGTTAGAAGACTGGAATGTGAGCACAGCAAGGATTGCTTCACATGAGCCCCTTATCTGAGAGATTGGTGATAAAATTGAAGACTTTCACGTGACACGAGAAGAATTTCTCCCTTATCTAAAGGAAGCTGGAGATATGTAAGTCAGAGGTACAATACGCAGGATGAGTTATGAGGAGGAAATGATGCAAAGGGGCCAGACAGTTTGGAAATCTGCCTGCTTGCTCAAGTGTGTCCTATTTCGTGCTTTGGAGGATTGTATTGACATCAATACAACATCAATTTTAGAAACACTTGACTGGAAGCTTGAATTTGCTGACTGGAGGGCAAAGCGACAAAATCCAAAGTCTTTAGGGATCCTCAAAGTGTGCCAGCCCTATTTTTGACCTCTCTTTGACGTTGAATTGGGAGAAAATGAGGGAGGATTTTGACATAAGCCTTTCAATCTATCAGTTATTTGTCATTTCCCTCAGGCAATTTTTCCTGAAAGTAGCAGCCTCTATGCCTCTTAAAATACACTGGGGGAAGACACTGTGATATCAAAATGGCTCATTTGCCTTATACCAGACACCCACGATGTTTGCCTATAAGAGATTTTTCAATCATTTAAACCTTTGTTTTAAGATGGTTTGTTTCCTTTATGAGCAAAGAGGAAATGATACTTCTTGGTATAAAACACAGGCACACGAAGTGTTAAATTCCAGCTGTTTCCTCTGTACCCTTTTCAAAGCCTGGCTAGAAACATCTTGCACAGTTGCAAGAAGCCTGTGCGGTCCTCAGCTTCTGTCAACACATCACTTTAGACAGCATCTCTCTTTGTACTCCCTCGTTAATCTTCCCCTCACGTCACATTTCTGCCTATTTCTTATTTTCCCCCTCCCATGGTGTGGGGCAGGGGCATTGGGCAGCCTCTTCTGCCCAGCCCCCTTCCCTGCCCAATCTGCCACCAGTCTTGCACCAGCGGGAGATGTTGTCCACCTTTTGGGCATCCAGGGGAGAGACCCAGGTCTTACTTAGAATTGTAGAATCATTGTGGTCGGAAGAGACCTTTAAGATCATCAAGTCCAACGTTAACCTAGCACTGCCAAGTCCACCATTAAACCATGTCCCCAAGCACCACATCTACTGTCTTTTAAATACCTCCAGGGATGGTGACTCAACCACTTCCCTGGGCAGCCTGTTCCAATGCTTGACAGCCCTTTCAGTGAAGCAATTTTGTGTAATATCCAATCTAAACCTCCCCTGGCGCAACTTGAGGCCATTTCCTCTTGTCCTATCACTTGTTACTTGGCAGAAGAGACTGACACCCACCTTGCTACAACCTCCTTTCAGGTAGTTGTAGAGAGTGATAAGGTCTCCCCTCAGCCTCCTTTTTTCCAAGCTAAACAACCCCACTTCCCTCAGCCACTCCTCATAAGACTTGTGCTCTAGACGCCTCACCAGCTTTGTTGCCCTTCTCTGGTCACGCTCCAGCACCTCAATGTCTTTCTTGTAGTGAAACCTGTAACATTGAGGACAAGAAACTTCCTTTTGAAGAAACCAGAGGCTTTCCACATACTCATAAGTTTCCATGGAGGAGGTCGGACTTGATTCCTAAAATCAGACAGACCCAAACACCGCTAAGTTTCCCATTGGGAGCACATGACTTGATGGCCCAAATATGTCCTTCCTCCTTCCCTTTCTCTGGTTCTTTACAGCCTCTCCTTCTCCACATTTCCTTTTGCCTGGTCTCAGTGCTCGGCCAAAATGCTGCTTACCCTAACCAGCACTGCATGATGGAAAGCCAGACATCACATCTTCCCTTGCCTGGTCCATGGACTCCAGCAAAAGTGGTTACAAGGCACAGGACTGCTGGTGAAACCAGAGGGCTGCAAGGGAAGGACCACAAGCTCACCTGGTCTCCAGGCAGCACAGACCCAGCACACTCTATATTTGGCCAGGAGATCTCCAAGGCAAAACCTAGGTACCACAAGAAGATTTCATCAGCACTATTTTAGTTGTGGTGCTATGAGGCCGTGCCATGGCAGACACTGTCTTTCAGACATGTTTTTTTTATCAAAAGACCTTGTCCTTCGTGAGGACCTCGGAGCATGTTTTGTAAAGAATAGCCCTGGGTTATTTTTATCAAAGACAATGTGGCCACTAGAAGTATCATAAGGGGGCTCAGCGTGACTTGCTTTTTTCCAGAACAATGGCCATTGTTCTAGTGTAGCTGAGGACAGTTTGAGCTCTTACCAACTGCCATTTTTATATAAACCAGGAGAAAAAAAATAGAACCTGACTCCTCAGCTGGGCAGAGCTGCAGTGGTTTCTGCACTGATAGTGTGACTAAAATGTGGTAAAAACACAATCCCGTCTCTCAAGCCAGCAGATAGGATGAATAAGAAAATGTTAGTGGAATCATGCTTTTTTGGACTGAGTAACCTGAACAAAACTGTCCCTGCCTTGACCTGGCAGTTAGGCCAGATGTCCTCCGGGGGTCCTTTCCAACTCAAATTATCCAACAGTACTCAAGAACAACAGAGTCCTACTGAAAAATTTGTGCTGAACTTTCACAGACGTTAAACCAGAACGTGATTCAAGCTCCTGCCTTTTCACATTATAACCCCGGGACTTGATGTGGTTTTCTGGTTTTGTTTTTAAGCAAACCACGTGGAAGCACCCAGGGCCTCCCCTAGTGCAGAGCTTCCCAGCAGCCAACCCTCCCAGCCTTGTGCCTCAGCCAGTTCCTCCCACCCAGCAGCCCATGCATGTGCATGTCCTCCCTGAGGGCAATACCCTGCAGTGGCAGCTCTTTCCAAGCCTCCCCCTTGGAGCTGGAAGGAGCGAGACACCTGTCTGTAGCAGCAATTAAAATGCAAGACCTGAAGTTTTCTCAGCAGGACCAAGTGGAGCGCGAATGCTGCTTCTGCTCTTCCAGGGGAGGTTGAAGGCAGATACTGGCCCTGTTCCTTCTTCAGGGCATCCATCCCAGGCTTATCTGAAAATAGAGACCTACGCTGGGACCAGGCTGGTCTGAATGTCATCTTGTGCCTAATAAAAGGGGATGGTGCAAATGTGAGAGGGTGCTAGCACATGCAGCATGGGGCCATGCTCAGGGGAAACCATAGTCCTTGCTTTGAAACATCCACATCAATGGTGGCCATGGAGGACTGGGGGTCTCTGGGCTGCTTATGCAGGCAGAGACCAGAGGGAAACAGACCTGCTGTCAGGAGGTACAAGTTTGCTGCAAGGAGGTTGGTACTTCTGCTGAACCAGGCTGGAGAACGATGGCAGGAATTTTTCAGCCGTTCGCACCCGTCTCTAATTTCTCCCACCAACGCTCTGGCAGAGCTGAATTCTATTGATGTTTAAGAAGCTCTTGGAGCTGGTTTCTTCTCTCAGGGTGTTCTAGATGTATGCAATACGCTGTGGCTGTGTTCCCAGAAACCTGTTGGATGGGCTGAATTTTGTAAATATAAATGCTAAGTCACAGATAAATGAACAAAGCAGATAAGCAGGTACAAGAGAAAATGCTACTGTAAATCCAAGGTGTGCCTCTTCTGTAGCTTTATTTGGGAATCAGGAAGATGCCAGCACTCAGTCCTGTTCAAGGTAATGGTACTTCTGCTATTGGGCACACACAATTTGGACTGGAACCAGGCCCTCTTTCTCCCTCTTTTTTTTTAATTGCTCTTTCCATAATTACCACTATTGTTGTGTGTAGGTTTTTTCTTTCCCCTGTGAAAGTTTTCATTACTTGAGTGCAAAAGCTATGATGCAAATGGGAGTCACTCCCAGAGAGTGCCTGAGGGCTTGGGTGCAACTGCGCTGAGATGGGTCATGCTGCAAAATAAGAAGGGTCAGGGGACTCGTTCCAGACCAGCTGGCATCGGCAAAGATGTTGTACCATTGCTGTGCTGCAAAAGAAGTGCAAGTGCCATCAGCCTTGGCCATGCCCCAGAAGAACCTGCATAGTTGGGCTGGGACTCGCCTGTCCTCTGTGGTGGTTGTGCAGACGGGGCTGGGGTTTCTCTCCCTGGAGCTATTTGAAAGGTCTTGGCAAGCAAGGAAACTGGCCCTGGAGAGGAAACTCGGCAATTGCACAGTGCTGACAAATGTCCAGAGACAACAAACCGCAAAAGCATGGAGAAAATGGGGAGCCTTGTGCCCTCCACTTTGTTTTTCGCTTGTAGGGATCTCAGGTGTCATGCACAAAGAGACCAGATGTCTGCAGACAACCCTGTGATACTTAGGTTTTATATTTAGCTAAAGCAATGTAACTTGTGGCTAATTTGCTGGTTTAAGAAAACAGTATCAGAGAGGAGTGAGGTTATTTAGGTGTTTCAGTGAGACCCACACAGCCTGTTGCAGCAGCTCTACAGCCCCAGCCTAAGCCCCTGGGCGGAGGGGATGTGCATGTAGATGCCGTGATGCTGGGAGCTGCGCTCAGCTCTACTATTAGCAGATGCTATGTCAGCATTTTATAAAGTGATATTCCAATAACCTTAAGCTCATATATTCTTCACTTTCCTCTCACTCATGTCAAGCAATGGTGCTAAACTGAACTCAGCACAAGGGAGACCTGGGTACCTTTCAAAATGGAGCCTTGCTTGAGTCAAGTGATGGAGAATTTTGTCTATTTATTTTATACCATGTCAATTGTGTACTTTTTGCATTGCCTGTCATTCAAAGAATGGTGACTTTGGAATCCAGGGAGATGGAGGGAGATGTTTGGTTACTTTTTTGCCTTAGCAGAAAATCATCCTTGAATAAAGAGCCTGGAAACATGATTAATCCCAAAGCTGAATGTTTCAGAAATTATGAGTATGTGGAACAGTCTGTGCACAGACCTATGGTGGAAATTGTTTCACAATTTTGTCTGCTAAGAATCACAGGGTGCCCCAACAGGGTGCTGTCAGGACAGAACTTAACCAGAATTTTGAGCAAAAACCCTTCATCAACCAAGTTCATATTTGTGTAGTGCTAGGGCTGACTTTGGCACTGCCTTGGCAGGGGTTTGCAAATGGCTAATTTGCATGCAAGTTCCCTTAACTTCTTAGTCAAATATTCACACTTTTTTTTTCCCCATTATTCTTCAGAGTACCAGGTACTTGAGGTACACTTGGGTATGCTTGGATCTGAAAGAAACAGAGAGAGGGGCTAAAATACGCTTCATCGGCTGTGGGTGGAGGTCTATCACCAGAGAACTAGAATTGTTTCTCTGAGAGCGTATTTCCGGCTCTGGACCTGAGATAGCCATGAGCATTAGAAAACAGAATGGTGTCTGTTAGTAGTTGTAATGATTTGCAGTTAAAAAAAAAATATTCCACTGTATTTCACAAACATTGTCAATTTATTTTACACAAGTGGCAGCCCTCTTAATTTTTTCCCATTTTCCCCTTCTGAAACTACTTACCGTCCAAAAAGGAACAAACCGCCTTTATAAACAGACAGGCAGACAATGCCACAAGGGTTTTTCTTTTATGTGGGTGTTGCTATAGAGAAAGACAGATTATAATCTAGGGCTATAGCCCCTGGGGTATCTCGAGAACCATCTAAGTTCATCTATGACAGCGGAGGACCTGGAACGGGACCTCATAAGAAATAACCAGGATAAATCACAAAATATTAGCATCCTGGCATTTCCAATTCCTCTCTGCCAGACTGCAGCTCTGTGAACAGTGTGTCCCAGAGATGGCGGGTGTCAGAAGGGTGTTCAGAAGAACAGGATAGTGCCACAAACCCACCTCAGCCCCAGAGCTGCTGAGTCTTACAATAAGACCAGGTCACTTTCTTTTTCTTCCCAGGCTTCTATTTTCATCACTACTTTTCAAAATCCTGGCTGATGCAGTACCTGAAAGATGCTTTTTTTAGCTCACCCTTACAAGGGAGGGTAGAGAGTGCCTGTGGCTCTTTACCACAACAGCACAAGGAAGCTTTCCAAGGCTCATGCTTCATTAGTTCAGCTTCTCCAGCCGCAACACTTTGGGTACAATGTACATAACCTGTGCCATGATTACTGCAAGAGAAAAATCCTTGTTTCCTTTTTCTGCCCCAGGGTCTGCACGCTGCCATCAACCATGGCCCCATCTACAACTCATCTTCCAAGCTCAGTTATCACAGGTATTACTGCAGTAAAAATACCCTGTAAGATGAGGTCTTTTTTTTTTTTTTTTAAAGGTAGAGATGAGTGATTAGGAGAAAGAGGCCTTGTGGCTGCTGACCTTATGGTTCATTCTCGTCATCTCTCTCTTCCCCAGATGGGCATGTCCTCACTTCTTGTCCAACAACTTTGAGACAGTGATGCCTGGTTAGGATCAGCTTCTCAGACCTGTAGGTCAAAAGCAAGACATACCAGGCTGCATGTCACCAAAATGCTAAGGTGGAAGAGGAGACCATGGTAACAAGCATCTTGGCTGGAGAACTGACCTTGACTGAGTGGAAAAATGCTGTGGTCAGGCATCAGGATACACAACAGCCACAGGGCCACCTCTGCAGGAGGCTGGCTCTCTTCTTCCAGAGGACAGGCAGCAGCTGCTACCGTGAGACTGAGCGAAAACAAGGCCTTTTGCTCTGCCTCTCTGTAAGGTTCATTCATCTGGAAGATAGCATTCCCAGGAGGTAGCCCGTTGCTGTTTGGGGATGAGGAGATGTCACTGGGGATATGCTTCGGAGAGCCTGGGCTTCATACCTGTAACCTTTCCCAGACACTTCATGGAAATTGATTTCAACTTGTCCCTGCAAATGGAAGAAAAGCAGATGTTTGCCATGGGCCAAGGCTTGTGTAGGACAGATGAGATGGGGCTAGTGATTCAGTGACAGAGGAGGTGTGCTAGGCACATGCCAAGGCTGCAACAACCTCTTCCCAAGGCCCTCCCTCACCCGGAGCGAGGAGAGAGTGGGTCCCACTGTGTCAGCCCCAAGGCCAGAACCCTTCTGCCTGTGATGGGGCTCCCACCACACCCCTAAAGCCACCAAGCCCTCCTACAGCACTGCTCTCACTAATTATATGGGGTCAGAGACCTGCTGCCCTGGCCTCCAGCGCACAGGCAACAGAAACCTGAGGTGTAACTGTTCTGATGCTTAAAAGCCTCCATTTCATATCTACAGCAGCATGAATGGCTATGAGTTTGCTGATGGTCATGGCGGGGTTGTTCTCTCTCTTGAGTGCCCATGTGCTCTCTGCTTCCCAGAGCCTGTTGCTCCCACAGGCTGCCTCCCTGCCAGTTGAAAGTGCAAGTGCTGAAACCCCGTCCACTTCTGCCCTGTGAAGAGCACAGGGTAGGCATGTTCGGGGTATTTTTGGCTGGGAATAGTGATGGTGAACTTCCTGTTGACCGTTACACAAGAGAAAACCTCATCCTCTATATTAACAAATGCCTCTCCTTTTTCAGCAGGGGAAGACCCAGGGGAGCTGTAAGGGCAGCTTTCACTTTCCAGAGAGGAAAGCATCGCGGCTTTCCACCTGTGTGCTGGAGGGTAATACAAAGCAGCGAATCTTTACACAGACAGTTATTTAAACAGCACAGATGTCTGGAGCAGTCAGCCCACCCCCAAACTCCCCACTCAGTATTTATTCCTCTTGCCCCCAGCTTGAGTTTGACCCTTCATTTCTCAGCTTCAGTCCTAACAGTCTCCCACTTTGGCTCAGGAGAGAGCCCGGCAGGGGCCATGGACAAGCCGGGTGCTGCAGGAGGGAGGGAGAGAGGAGCCGCCCCGGGGAGCCAGCACCAAGCAGGCCTGGGACACCCCAGCCAGCAGGATGGCATCGCCCCTGCTGCTGCTCGGTTGCCACCGAACTCCATACAAGGCTGGAAGGTTTCCACCCTTCCTTCCCCGTGGCTGTGCTGCTGGGGGGAGAGCTGGCCCACGGGAGCCAGCCTTACCGTAGACGGCTGTGAAAACCTTCAGGCTCCCAGCCGGGCACCCTGGGGCCAGGCACAGCCCAGGGTGGGGGAAACCTGGGGTGCGGGGGTAGCATGGGCCACCAGGATGACCAGGGGCACTCGGCTCTTGTCCCCATACCAGGTGCTGGCCACCGCTGGAGCTGGGGAGAGACAGAGTGGGTAACGGTGAGTTCAGCCCGCAAGTGCTGCGGTGATCTGGCTTGTGTGCATCACTTATCCAGGGTGACCCGTTCAGGTCACCAACTACTGGGCTGGACAGCAATTGCACAAAACCCCTGTTTAAAGCTTCAAATGATGTCATGTAAAAGCCTATGGTTTGATTTCCAGGCATCCGTCATGGAAGCGCATCTGTCCTTCCCATGATAGGAGCAAAACTGCAGGGAAGGCCTCTGCTTGATGCCTGCTCTGTCAAAAAAAAGAAAGCCAAAGCAGCATTTTCTAGATTTTTTGCTGATTTCCTAAAGGTCAGGAAAGAAGCATGTACCCACAGGGGTTAATTGGTTGGTCCAACAAAAGACATGAGAGAGTGATGTCTTGACAGGTGGACTTCAGGCTTAATGTGAAGTCTGCTCCACCACTTCATACTATTTATTATTCCTCAGCCCCTTCATCTCCCTCTCTGCTATTGAGGAAATAGCTGAGGCTTTCTCAGGGGAAAAAAAGATATTAAAAACCAGAATAAATAAATGGAGAGCAGGATGCCCTGGGAGAGGCTCTTAGGAATCGGGGAAGACCTGCTTGTCGGGCAAGAAACTCTCTAAACAGTGAAGATGACTTCTGAGCCCTGGCCCTGACGGCTGAGAGCAGCAGTGGGGCATGCATACAGACAGCAGTCCAGACTGAACGTGGTGCTGGCTGGGCTGCTGCAAGAGTGTCCTTCCCTTGGTCTGAAAGTGCAACTGTCTGCGTTTCTCATATCCCTCTTTACTTGCTGTGTTTCAAAGCTGTTTTTATGGTAGGCTTGGAGGGAAGGCATGAGCAGGTAGTCATGGCTCAGAAAAACCAACAGAGGCAAACCACTACAGGGGAGCCCACGGCATGCACTGCTGGTTTGGAGCCTCCTCTTACAAACAAAATCACAGGTGTACATTATGTGAGAAGACATGGAGGAGAGAGAAAGCCTGCCAGAGAAGAGATTAAAGGAAGCTGGGGAGAGCAGCTTACCTAGTTTGCTTGCTGAATGGCTGCCCCTGCTGTGTGCTGTTGCCCACCAGCATTTCCTCACTTGTTGCGTGTCTTCTCCAAGCTCCATTTTACAGCACTGGACGTATTGCTTCACAAGTGTCACCTTCTTGACAGTGGAGCTACTGGAAATATAAGGGTATGAGGTTTGCTGCTGCTTCCCAAATAAGAAGCTTTCTGATGTAGGAGGTAACTTTGCACTGTGCAGTTTGATTTGAGGTAGCTGTGCACAGTTGCTCCCACTGTACAGAAAAGAAACAGCAAAGAGAATGAGCCAATTAGGAGAAAAGCATAATGAACACAAGACGATTTTCTGTGCAAAAGCATGCATAACCCATAGCTGCTGCTATGCAGCAGTTTTTGCACCTGCAGCTCAACTGTTTCTCCCTGATATCCCAGGGCAGCCTTTGGAGCACTAGATGATGTTACAGGAGCCTCAATTAGCGTCCATGTAAGTGTACAAAAATGTGTGGTTATATTTTTTTCCCCACAGCCCTTTTCACCTCAGTCAACTCTCTCAGCTGAGTCAAGTTCCTGCTGCAGTCATGCTGCAATGTGCTTTACACATGGGCATCTGATGGGACTGTCTATGTCAGGTTCCATGTCTGATTTTACATTTTTACATCCCTGCAGCTGTAAATGCTTTTCTTCCATGGTTAGTCTCTTTACAACCGTGTCATGTTGCTTCATGGTACTGTCTTACCCTCTGAGGCTGACTGTGTTGCAGGGCTATGAAACAGAGCTGGAGGGGATCCCAAAAGATGACACAGCGTTCATTCTCCAGGCTTGTGGTGGGATCAGTTGTCCTTGAAGTATAGCCTTTCTTATAGCTGTCCTACTTGTTCTTTAAGGACTCCAGCAGTGGAGATTCAGCAGCTTCCTTTGGTGGACTACTCAAGTACTTTGCTATCCTGACCGTTCGATGATTCTCTGGTGGCTATGGCAAATGGTTTATTGTCTTCCGCTTTGCAGTAAACTTTTACATATTTGAGGTCTGCTGCTGTGTCTCACTCCAGTTTTTTCTTCCCTAGACTAAACAAGGCTGCTTCTTTCAGTCTCCCCTCAAAGGTCAGGTTTTCTAGACCTCTGAGCCTTCTTGTTACTTCTCCTTTGGACTCTCTCCAACTGATGTGTATCTTTCTTAAAAACTGGCACCCAGAGCCAGACAGAGCACTCCATCCAGGGCCCTACAAATGCCGAGGGGAACAGAAGGTTTCATTCTCATGTCCTACAAATGACACTGCTGTGTGTATGTATGTCTGGGCATGGATTTCCTGGGGAAGGCCTGAGACAGCTGCAGCTCTGGAGTTACAGTGGCTTGCATAGCACACGTACCTTGCCATGCTGCTGCAATTGCACAGCGTTCCCCGGCCGCTCACAGTACAGCCTGCTCCAGAGCTGTTGATATCTGTTCTTCTGTGTTTGCTCTGCATATATAACTAACCTAGCCTCAAAAGCAATGCAATGCAAAGTTACGCCATCTTGCACCATGAACTCCTCCACCTAGAAGCAAAGACTGCAGCAGCCGCCTGGCCTGCTTGTATCAGATTTTGCATTGTATCAGATTTCTACCATCCATCACCCTCTGTGGTTCCCCCTGTGGGATCATCCCGGGCCTGCATCACGCAGGGAGCAAAAATTGTGAGCAAATGAACTTCCTGCATGATCAGGGCTTACACTAGCTCTCTGCAGCCACTGCCTAAGCAGCCTGTTGGGGATGGAGTGGCCGCGTGACCGGAGCACTGAGCTCTCTGGTAATCCATTTCTGAGGCATTATCCTTGGCAGCCCCGGTGTACGCTGGAGCAGACCCATGGCTGCTTCGCATACCCTGCAGATCCTTCCCTAGGGATTCTTCTCTTGTGCAAAACTGCACCATGGATGGACGGATGGAGCCTGGGGTCTCCAACCAGCTACAGACCACTGAGACAGCACGTGAAAGCTTGGGCGAGCATCCCCAAAGCGCTTTGCTCTAAGGATACCCGAGCGTAGTGGTGGTTTTGGTCAGGCAGGGATTACTGACACAGTACTGCAACAACTGTAACCTACTGCTGCATGCCCTGACTGTACCAGCTGTAACTGTAATGGACCCAGCACGTCCCAGAGCACTGGTAGATAGCATAGCAATCACTATTGCAGCTCTGGCCAACGTTAGGCTTGCAGGTTAGCCACAGAACCATGCAGGAAGGGAGCTGGTGCAGCATGCTGTTGCTGAAGTACAATGAGGAAGCTGCCCTCCTCAGAAGAAATGAGATGTTTCTTGGCTTGCTCTTGGGAAAGTCATTCCAAGCCGTGGCCAGAAAGGAGTTCTGCTTGAAAACAGCCTGAGGATGCTGCTGTAAAAGTGATACTTGGAGATGGGGGAGGGCTGTTCTTTCCAAACTTTGTGCTAGAAAATCACAGACCTGCAATTATGGAGAACATCAAAGTGACGGAAAGGGATTCTAAGTGAAGTTTTTAAGTTGGGGCTAAATAATGATAGATCTGAGAGTTCAGTGACTCTCGTAAGAAAAGATTTTCTGTGAGGGCAAGGGTGGAGCTGTAAAGAGACTAATCCCTGTGCTTGCCTTCCCACTACCATCTTGCTGCTGTTCCCTTTCCAGAAAGACTTCACAACACTTGCCTCCAAAGCCTGACACACTTGCTCCACAGCCAGTTTTGGTGCCTGGGAAGCGAGAGAAGCAACAAATTCTTCCTCCTGCATCTGCAAGCCATGGGCACGTCATCTGGCAAGCTCCGCTCAGCCAGAGAGCAAGAACAAGAGACTCAAATTTGAGTGTGCCCCTTGGCAGCACCAGGAAGAAGCCAGCCTGGATTTCATCCACAGTCTCCAGAAGTAAGCAGGCTCTCCTGCTTTCTCGCTACCTTGGCCATGCGGAAGGCACAGGCTGGATCTGCCTTTCAGAGCTCTGCTCGTGGAGGTGGGTACCTGCTGCAGCCCCTGCTGCACCATGGCCTCTCTCCTGCACCTCGTGCAGCCTCTCCCCCTTCAACTGCCTCCGCCAAAAGAGACTGCACTGAGCGTGGCCTGGATCAAGCCTTTGGTTAGTACATGGATATACCAGTTGTCAGGGATTTGTGCGCTTATGGTCTCCAATTTGAAGCATGCTCTCTTCTACACTTTAATCCATTCCCTGACTCTTGTAGGAACATGAAAAATGCTGTTGTCTTTAGCACCTCTGGTTCCTGAGCCTGCTTATCATTTGGGCCAGACAGAGGTACTGTGCCAGGGCTGTGAAATGGGATGGTCTTTCAAGACTGACACAGAAAACCAAAAGGGCTGAGCAAAGAAGCCCACAAAGACCTGCCCCTCAGTACAGTGTCTGTGCCCATAACCATAGAAAAAGGACACTAGCCCCACTGAGGTGGTTATTTCACTGTACAGTGTGTTTCATGGGTATCTAACATGACTTTGTAGGTCAGGTACCATCGTCTGATTTTAGCCTCTATGTCCCTCTGCAGAACCAGCTCAGCAGCTGCCTGAGTCAAGCCTGTTTCACTTGCTCCTGCGTGCTTCCGAGCAGCAAACACCTTCCTCTTCAGGGATGAAGGGAGGAAGCAAAGGGAAGTATATGGGCAATGTTGGCTCAGTACTCAATTTGCCTTGCAGGATCAAAGTAGATACAGTGGGTACATGATAAAATGAATATGAGACTGGATGTATAATTCTTGATCCTATTGTCGCTCAAGTGACACTGTGAAAGTAGAGGGAGCAATCTAGGGCATATTCTGCTAGAAAAGTAAAATCAGTGTTCTTACAGGAGGAAAAAAAGAATCATAATTTTCAAAAAATGACAGGCTTCAAACAATATTAGCCAATGCTTACTGTGTGAAGGCAGCTCTGTAAGTCACTTTGACCTTAAAGCCCATGTTCTGAACAAGCACAGCTGACCCCCGGTCAGTGGGAGGAGGTTGCAGAAGTAGCTGAAGAAGTGGTTGTCCCAGCAGCCGCATTAGCTCCACGGTGCAGGGCTGGAGAGCTGATTTTGGAAGTTCAGGTAAATGGGAAGGAAAATAAAGGGAAAGAGGACTTAGGATGGTGACGGCAGGGTAGAAGAGGATGAAGTCAGATGAAGAGGCCCTGAAGGAGAGAGATGTTTCATACTTGGGAGCTTCCTCCAGGACCCTTTTTCCTCTCCTCCAAATACAGCATCCCTGCCTTGGTTGTTCCTTTTTTGCCTTCTTTCCAGCTACCCCTGGATGACCATGGCACTTATTCTATGGCACTTCTTAAAGCACAAGTTTTACTCAATCTCTGGGCATAAGCCCCCCCCCCAGTTCCCCATGAAGCATGGAATATCCCACTAAACTCCACCAAATTAATGTCTGTGTCTCAGAGGTGCTGAGTTTTTGCTGCTAATATATCCTGGACTAGGGAAGTGGAAATGACGAAAAAGAGTGTAGCTTGTTGAATTCTTTACCGTAAAAGCCCAACATGCAGTTCAAATTGAAGTGCTAAATCCCCGAGCTGCAACGTTTTTGTATGTCTGCAGAATATAAGTGCTGAAACTTGGCTGTGAGACTTCCCAAAACAAAAGTCAAGGGCCACTTCAACACAGCCTTGTTCATTGTTGTACAGTGACCGAGCTCACCTGCCGGGCGTCATTACAGAAGCTTATGGATGTTCTTGGCAAGAAAACAGATATCTCCCCAGGGAAGCTTGTGACCTGTAGCTAATATGCTAAGCACAAAGAGAAAGCACAGCAAACTAACCAGAAATACCCCAATGCTCTTGGGCTCCTTCCTCTTTTCATGTTGCAAGCTGAAGAAGTGGGATGTATGTCCAACTGTTCCCACGGTGGCTCTGCCTGCTGCCCTACAAAAAACCCACTCTGCCTTCACTGGATCAGAAAGACCTTGTTGGAGACCCCTTGGTCCAGCAAGGTTAGAATAATACCCAAGGAAATCAGCAGCAATCTTTTACGGAGGAGAAGAGAACTCTAGGAGACTAAATAAGGAAAACCAGAGTACTGCTGTGGTTACAGGTATCTCTCGCATCAGCAGCACCAGCTGCTGCAGCTCCTGTTGCTGCTGTGCCTCCCTCTCCCATTGCGAGCTCGTCTCTTCCCCTTTGTGGTGCTGGTACAATTCTTTGCAAGGGCAAGGGTCAAGTGGATCCGGGAACTATCCCAAGTTTAGAAACAATCTTTTTCTTTTCCCTCCTCAGTGCTGCCCGTAAGTTCACAAAACTCTGGCCAAGAACACTCTCTCGCTTTTGTTAAGGAGTCCATGAACAGCTAAGAGTTGGTATGGGGTGAGGAGTGAAAAATTAAGGTATTTCCCAGAAATTCAGGCAAGAATTTTGAGAAGTGAGGATCATGAAGTTAGAAATACAAATGGGAGGGACAATTAGGAGAGAGGCTCTAATACGCTAGAAACCTTGCTGTTTAATACACTAGAAACCTCACAGTTGTTTCTTGATTTTATTACATTTTATTGCACTGATGTTGTACATTAAATCACTTAATCCATCCTCTGCCCTGCGCAAGAAGAGATAGGTAAATGTATAGGTTTGCTGATATTGGCAGTTAATAAAATTTCTATTTATACTACCACCAACCTCTGTAAGAGGGATCACTAGGTGTATTTTACACAGCTAAGAAGAATAACATTATGACTACAGGGATTAGGTGCTTTGAAACTCAACTCCACGGAACTAAAGAGGCTGTATCCAGAACATTCAGCCTCACAGAAACCCATCGTATGTCTTAGGGCTTGGATCTCCATGGTGCTGAGCAACTCCTGGAAAATGCTGAAAATCCTCACTCGCTGAATGGCAGCTGAGAGCTCTCACCACATCTGGGGAGGTGTGAAAAGGGGCTTTCAATAACGGGCTCTTAAACTACAAGGCTGGGGAAGCAATACAATAGGACCCCCTACCTCAAAATACAAAGCCCAGGACTTCTCTCAAGGAATATGTTTGCTTCCCTCCTCCCTTTGTTTCCCCAGATCTTGCCAATTCCCATATTCTTCCAGATTCCTCAGGTTGGAAGTGTCCTGATAAACATGAAAAACTAGAAGGTAAGAAAATTTTTGGACACGTTTGTTGTCTCTAAATTACCATGTGATCAGGCTGTTGGTTCATAACTTCTGTTGCTGGGTGTTCATCAAATTGTTATAAGAAATAAAAATTGGCCTTTTCTCTTCAAACCCTGATGATTTACATATTTCCCCAATGTAAATTTCTCCACTCTGCTTGTCAAAAAAACAGCCATCATCATCTGCACCTCTCTGCAGTGCCAAACAGTGAAGTTTCTTTCAAGTCCATTACCATCTCTTCAGAGTGATAGGACTGTTTTGCATTCCCCAACACTTCATCATAAAGCGCATCCAGGAGGATTTCTGAAGTGCCTGGTAGTCCTAGATTCCTCAGATCTGGCTCCCCTGAGCTGGGATGCCCCAAGTGGCCTGGTTTCCCAAATGCTCTCAAAATGGAGACATCTTGCATTGCTTTTGAAAATCATAGATATTACTGTAGTTACATATTTAAATAATCTTTCTACTCTGAGTGATGCATGGCAGGGTAAATACAAGTGTCTGAACGATGCAGAACAACTCCGATAATTATATTTATTTTTATGATGTCTGCAACTGTATACAAGGAGCAGCATACGACACATAAAGACAGAGGACCATACAGAGCATCTGTCCATTATGGTCTGTGCAGTTATTTATGCCAAGAAATGAAAGAATATATCTGATTTCACCCCTCATGTTGTAAGAAGCAGAAAACAAATTCCTCTCTTTTGGAAGACGAGCTCACTGGTGTAATTCAGGGCTAAATCCTGCCTGATGTTGAGCATTTCTGCTCAATTCATCCTGATGCTTTGCAGCATCCTTCCAGTCCATTCTCGGCATCCCCCTCTCCCACATTCATGGGCCACAAACTCGTTTCTTCTGAATCTGGATGAATTGGGGCACGGGCTCGCTCTGCCCTGGATGGAATCTTTGGCTTTCCTCTCACTTTTGTGAGAGATACCACCCTGCTTCTCAGTGACACTACCAGGGGAAACTAATAATGCTATTGTCATTTTTCCCCCCTCTACTTGTTTAACTGACAGAAACCCACGTCAAGCATTTCTGTATCGATACACCCCTTAACGGTTTCTGTTTCTCTGCTAGGAAGCTGCTAGATGAGCCAAATGCACTTTAAGTTTAGTGTTTTCTTGTTAAACAGGGTATTTGCAGGCAGAAAGCAGCAGGTTCGTCTGGGAGGCCTGGCACAGCACGGTGCACGGAGGGTCACGCCGTGCGGTTGTGGCACCCCACGACTGCAGCTGTTGACCCCAGGTGCGAAGCTTTGGCCGCCAGTGCTGGCAATCCTAACCTTGACCAGCGGTTGACCAGTCAGAAGCAAGAGAAAAGTTATTTTTTTTTGCATCCTAGGGGCAGGCACACCTGCGTGAGCCCACGAGGAACCTGTACGACTGCAGAGCTGTGACTGAACACCCTCACGTCAGGGCCGGGATCACAGGCCGCCAGCTCTGCCACACGAAAACAGCCTCCCGGTGACAAAACGCTGCCCGGACCCGCGCAGCCCGGCCACCGCCCGGCACCGCTCGGCCGCTCCGCCCGTACGGGCGGATGTGTGAGGGGCCCGCTCCCGGTACGGCCTCCCGCGGCCCGTCCCGCCGCGGAGCTGTTGAGGGAGAAATGCCCCGAAAGCGGCAGCGAGCTGCCCCTGCCCCGCGGGCACCGACCCCTCCGCCCGCCCTCTGCCTCAGCCGCCGCCGCCGCCGCCGCCGCCGCCGCCGCCGCCGCGGGGGAGGTGTTGGGAGGTGCTGGGGGCGGGGCGGAGCGGA